>JAWKAU010000223.1:77500-87500 GCA_033398695.1 Orobanche coerulescens
GATATATTATAGCACAAAGATGATAGGGGGGCCTATTCCCTTACATAGCCGATATTTTTCTGGGGGGCCAAATCCCAAACATAGCCCGAAAATAAAACAAGCTAACTAAGAACTAGAAAGCAAGTAAATTTTTATTCACACAACAAATGGTACAAACAAGTATCTTCAGCTGAGTGTCTGGTTCGAGCCTGAATATTTGTTGAACTGCACCATGAGCCGTGTAAGAATTAGGTCCTTTAACGACATACCTAGGTCAAGTTTGAGCGCCAATTGAGTGTCAAGCCTTGGTTCAGAGCCAATGAGTTCGGCAAATCCCCAATAGCCATCATCAACGAGTCTGCAGCGCCAGCTAAAGCATCTTGGAATATGCAGATACGAACGGACCATATCAAAAGCCAAATAAAGGTCTAACAAAATCCCCCATCCAAACCTACTTCCTCATTACTGCAATGCGTATTGGCAAACCGACCCCACGCTGCCCGAACGTAGAGTATAACTAATGACCGCATTTCTTCATGATTCTTCGATTTTTCAGGGATCATTCAAAATTCCCAATCCAACTATTGAGTAGGAGCCATCCGTCATGATCCTTTGCGAGATTTTGAGCATCTTGGAATATGCAGATAAGAAAGGACAATATCAAAAGCCAAATAAGGTCTAATAAAATCCGCCACAAAAATCTACTTCCTCACACGCAATGCGTATATACAAACCGACTCAACGCTCCCCAACGTAGAGTATAACCAATCACCGCATTTCTTCATGATTCTTCGATATTCAAGGTTTCATTCAAAATTCCCAATCCAAAGAATTAAACATGACCCCTCCGTAATTGATCCGGAGCGATAGCATGTGCATCTAAAATGCAGATACGACAGGACTTCTTCTAGAGCCAGATACAGGTCACACAAAATCGGCCATAAACACCTACTTCCTCACTACTGCAATGAGCAAATGTGAACCACCCTAGCGCCCCTCATACGCATGGTAGAACAAATATGCACCACATCTTCGTGATTCTTCGATATTCAAGGTTTCTTTCGAGGAACCCAATCCAACCATTTACAGAAAGCCAACCATCGCATAACCTTACGAGCAGTTAAAGAGTAGGCTGAAAACAAGTCCTAAAACAAAACCCAAGCACCTACTACGACACTTCTCAAATTGGGCCCGCACCAACCCAATGCCGGCCGTACACTGGGAAGGGCCATTCCGTCATCTGCCTCGTGGCCTTCGATATCACTGAGAAGAATTCCTGGACCCGATTCAGCCATTTTGGATATGACAGGAGTAAACGTCTTGGAAACAACAAGCTCAAGCCGAGTGCCAAATGGAGATCTAACAAACAAAACCACCAACACCTACTACATCACTACTGCAATGAGCACAGATGCACCAACCCAGCGCCCCCATACGCAGGGTAAGATTCTCATGTAACACATATCTTCATGAATTTTCAATATTCGAGGAGGTGAATGAAGACCCATCCAGCCATAAACCGAAGCCAATCGCCAAGTCCTTAATAGTAACCATAGCAAGGCCGGCAGCAATTCCGACCCTGCCCGAAGGGCAGTTCGATTGGGTCGTTAGTTGTTGTGACCAATCTCCCCACCCCCGAGGCCGTTTCAAGACATGCCTAGGTCTCTTTGGGCCGTTTCAAGACTTGCCCAGGTCCCTATGGGCCTTTTAAAGGTCCTGCCCAGGACCATGAATTAGTTCATACTTTTTTTTTTTTTTTTTTTTTTTTTTTTTTTTTTATATTAAAACGAGATTTATTAGACGGATCAGAGATGTGGGGGGACGAAGCCCACTACACGCCCAAATAGATTGAGGGAGGACGAGCCCCTCTACACGCCCAAAAACCGAGGGTGGCTAGATCCTCATCAAGCCAAATGATTGGAAACCCATCATAAAAACTAAAAAGAAGACAGATTACATGTTAGGGATCAAAGTATTTTCTACTCCTAATATAAGGAAATCCCATTTTGTCGAGACGAATCAGTCCACGAATCTTCCCTACGAGATCCTTACAATCAGAGTAGGAGTAATTTCTTTGAAGGCAGCCTTGATTCGCGAGGTGATCGGCAACCGCATTACCTTCTCTATAAATGTGAGAGTAACGAATATTAATATCGCTAGCCATTTTTTTAATTTTAGATTTTAAATCCTGAAGATGCCAATGACAAGCAGACTCGGAAGAAACCAAATTAATGGCAGTGGTCGAATCGGCTTCCACCCAAATATTTTGGAGCCCTTTCTCCGCACAAAGGTCAATTCCCCGCCAAATCGCAAAGAGCTCCGCATAAGAGTTAGATTGTTCGCCAATAAATTCATAGAAGCAGAATATAGGAGTGCCCCGATGATCCCGAAGGATCCCGTGGCACCGCTAAGCCTGGATTATTTTGGCCGCCCCATCCGTATTTAATTTTAACCACCCAACGGAGGGGGAGCCCAACCGACAATGTGAGTTTTATTTTGGGAGGTGGGGGTATCGAAATACACAACCTAGCCGCAAAGCCTTCCCCCCGAAGCCAAAAGTGCCGAGCTTTCCTAGGCACCTTAATGAAGCGAAGGTAGTTCCAAACTCTCGCACAAACTCGCTTGGCCGTGAAAGGAATCTTTTTAACTCTTTTATCATTCCTACAGCACCAAAGAAACCAACAAATAAGCACGGGAATGATATGGAAGATATGAATTTTACCTTGCGCTTTGCTGAACCAACTCCTTAAAAATTGGTTAACACTGATAATGTTCGGGCGAGCTAGGCCAGCAATCGAGTAAAAGACATCCCACACTTTAGAGGCCACCGGCCCGGTCACAAGGAGATGAAGGAGACTTTCTTGACCCCCACAACAAAAACAAGAAATGTTAGTCATTATGCCTCTACGAGCCAAACAATCCGGAGTGGGGATCCATTTATTAAACACACGGACCATAAAAATGGAGATCGTAGGAGTTAAAATAGCATTCCAGCAAAGTTTAAGACAATTGTTAACCTCCTTACGTTGTCTAATATGATCCCAAGTATTATTGAAGGAAAAGTCCCCATTAGAGGACAGTTTCCAACAAGTTTTAGGATTCGCCACATCAGCGGGAAGAGCACAAATATAATCACAATAATCAAAGGAATAGAGGCCAAGAACTTAGTTTTATCCCAAACCCCATTAGACCAAAAATCTTTAAGACGAGATTTGGACTTAGATGGGTGTAAACTAGTTAGAGGGCTAAAATCACACCACATATCATGCCAAAAATAAGCATCCATTGTACCACTATTCCAAAATCACTTATCCGCAAGAAGCCTAATATTGCACATACGCTTCCAAATGACCGAATCAAATGGGTTAATTTTCACCACCATTGGGTGAAGCCTCTTACAATATTTAGCCATAAGAAATTGAGACCATATATTATTAGAAGTGCGAAACCTCCACCACAATTTATACTCAGATGTTTTAACGATATCATCAAGATCCCGAAAACCCAAACCACCCTCACTCGTCGGGTAGCACAGTTTAGACCAAGACGCCCAGTGCATTTTCTTTTTAGCATCATTAGATCCCCAAAGGAATTTATTGAAAAGCCTCTCGATGAATGTGATTACATTAGCCGGAGGTTTCACCACTTGAAGACAATAAAATGCAATAGAGTTGAGAACCGATTTAATAAGCTCGATCCGACCACCTAAAGAGAGAAGATGGTGGTTCCACGAGCAAATCTTAAGTTGAATTTTACGGACAATCTCATTGAACATAGCAAAGGTGGGATTCCCCTTCCATAGAGGAACTCCCAAGTAGGTGATCGGTAAGCTAGACATTTGGAACCCCGTAATGGTGTGCACAAGATTAGCCAAATTAGGGGGAGGGCAATGCATAATATAAAGGCTTTTCGCATTATTAATTTTCTGCCCCGAAACACTCTCATAGTGGTTAAGAAGATTATTAAGAATATGCAAATTACTCTCCGACGCCTTGAGGAAAAGAAGAGTATCATCAGCGTAAGCTAAGTGGGAAATCTTAACATTTTTGCGAATGATATACGCCATTTGAGGATTACGAGCAAACATGTCATCAATACATCGAGAGAAGTAATCAGATGCAATGACAAACAATAATGGAGAAATCGGGTCCCCTTGACGCAGCCCTCTCCCAGATTTAAAATAGCCGACCGAGCAACCATTAATTAAAATGGAGAACCAAGGCGAACTCACACATTGTTTAATCAAAGTGATCAAACGATTAGAAAAACCAAATTGAGCTAAAATTTTGAACATAAAATCCCAATTGACTCTATCATAAGCTTTCTCCATGTCAAGCTTAATAATGGTGTTCATCTTGGATCTAGAAATGTCATGGACAACATCCAAAGCCGTGAGGATGTTATCCGTGATGAGCCTGTCCTTGATGAAACCCGACTGAGAAGGAACAATAATGCGAGGAAGAATACGACTCAGCCTCTTACTAAGGATTTTAGAAATAATTTTGTAAGACGTATTGCAAAGGCTAATAGGTCTGAAGTCTTTCCAAGAGTTAGGCGCCGAGATTTTAGGAATCAAAGACAAGGTCGTGGAAGAATACGCTTGAGACAGCGCCGTTCCCCCAAAGAAATCGCACGCCGCTTCAAGAACATCAGAAGCAATAATACCCCAACACTCTTGAAAAAATTTAGCATTAAACCCATCAGGCCCCGCAACACTATCACCCTCCATATCAAAGACAACCTCACGCACCTCTTCGAGAGAGGGATTGATGCAAAGCTCATCATTATCAATCTCGAATAAGAGAAGGGATGAGGTTATCTTTAACTTGAGAGAGATCCGTGTCAGTATTTTGAAAACCATTGTTAAAAAATCTCACGGCAGAGTCATTAATATCATTGGGATTATCCAGGATGTTACCGTCGTCATGAATATTTTGAATAAAATTCTTACTCCTATTCTTATTGACAAGGTCATGAAAGAATTTAGTATTTCTTTCCCCTTCCATAGTCCATTTCATACGGACTTTTTGTTTCCAAAAAGTCTCTTCAATGGCCAAAGCAAGGTTGAGGGCAATATTAGCCGACTTAAGATTGTCCATATTGGCAATGGTTGGATTGGAGTCAAAATTCTCCTCAGCATGTTTCACACAATCCTGGGCTTTAGCAACTTTATCGAAAACATTACCAAAATGAATATAGTTCCACTCCTTGAGAGTCAGCTTAAGCCGGGTAAGTTTAAAAGAAAGTTTCTTAAGACCATAAAACGGAAGAGGAATATCCCACGATTCCTTAACGGTGCTCAAAAAATTATGGTGTTTAGTCCACATATTTTGGAACCGAAACGAGGAGGCAGGAATATTCTTCAATGTACTAAATTTGCAAAGAAGAGAGTGGTGGTCCGAAGTATGCCTCGGAATGTGTTTGACTGAAGAAGAAGGAAAAGAATTAAACCATTCCGACGAGAATAAAATCCGATCCAACCGTTGCCATATGAAATTGCTATACCAAGTATAGGGAGAACCTTCAAAACCCCCATCGGTAAGGTTACATTCAAGGATAGCATCCCTAAATTCTTCCATTTCCGAAGGGATAGGAGGATTATCCCCTTTTTTCTCGCAAGGATGAAGAACGATATTAAAATCACCGCCTACCATCCAAGGGATTTGGGATTGACACACACTAGTGAGGTCTTCCCACAAGCCTCTACGCTCAATTTTGGTATTCTTCCCATACACAACCGTTAACAAGAAAGGTTTAGCAAGGGAAGCAGATAAAACTGACGTGTGCAGCAATTGATCTGTGCTATTCAAGACCGAAATTTTAGTGTTGATATCCGAGAATATCCAAATATGATTATTAAGATTAGCAACCACCTTATCAAAGCCAAATAACCTACAGTAGTAATTAGCATTCAAGACTACCTTAGGTTCAATGAGAGCCAAGATATTAAGATTATGCTCTTTTTAAGTAGTTTAACAATTTTTTGGGCGTAATCATTGCCAATACCTCTAACGCTCCGGATAAGCGTATTAATCATGTTTTCTCGCTTTCGTTTAGTGGCCGCTTTTGTGGGAACCTTCTTTTTATCATTATTTATATCATTTTTGACCCGCGTTTTGAATGATCCTTTTAATGATTCTTAGGGACCGGAAGAGGGATCGAAGAGCAACCACCGTCGCTTTAGACGGGTTTTAGGAGCACCTATTTTGTTAGTATTTTCCCAATCAGATAAATAACCATCCACAACATTTTTAGATGAATCAAGGGAGGGTTCAGATCTGCCATCCTCAAAGTCTCCCTTAATAGTCCCATGATCCGAATCGTCATCCGAAGATGATAGTTTAAAATTTTTTGGGAGCACGGGGGGACTTTTGGAGTTCCCAGAACTTTCCCCTGATACACAATCAACAATCAACGCACAATCGATAACAGCTGTACCAACAGGACCCATTGTGGGAAAAAGGGAGTCAGACGACATACCTTCCCCAGTAGAAAGATCCAGCTTATCAGGAGCCAAAGATGGCCCGATTAGTTCGGCGTCCGCGAGCCCATTCGAGGAATTACACGTGGTCGAACGACAAATATCCAAAATGACTGGAGGTAAAGTTGGGGTGGGATTAACAGAACAATCACCAGTCATTTTGGAGGGGAGGGGATCAACTAAGAAATCAATTACATCTATAGGCGGGGTGGGTTTAATACAATTTTTTGGGGGAGGGGGGGAAACATGAACCGAAATGTTCTGATTATCAACAATACACTTTTTTTTGTCTACCATTTCATCCTCAATTTGTAACAGGTCGAACATATTAGTAGTCTCAATTTGCGGCCTCTTGCCCTTGTCCACTACTATGATCCCCTGATCGGTCATAAATTCAATGTCCTCCGTTTCAACATCACCTGCCCAATCAGTAACAACTTTTTTGGGGAGGGTAGCGTTATTAATAAGAAGTGTTCCCCTGGTCTCCGACTCCTTCGGGTTCGGGAGAGCCTTAAAGGCATTTTTCGACTTACTCACCTGCCATACTTGTTGCATTTCTGAGGAACCTGCAACATTCTCCAAACACAAATTCGTAATACTAGTGGGTTCTTTATCACCAATCGGGACCGGTTCTTTCACCATAGTAGATTTTGCAATTTCTTTAATAATTGTAGTTGATTTACTCACCTGATTAAATTTAGGGAACTCTTTCGGTTTCAGCGATGGATTTTTAAAGTAGCACATATCTATATCATGCCCTATATGATGACAGTGAGAACAATATTTTGGGAGTTTTTCGTACTCAACTGAGTGGATTGACGAAACTCCATCACATTGAATAGCAATTTGATCAGGAAGATGATTTTGTAAATTAACTTCAACACATACCCGAGCATAATTTAATCTAGTCCGATTAAGGGTTTGTGGATCCGGTTTCAAAAAGTTACCAATCAAATCAGACACCGTTTGTAATGCACGAATATCGAACCACTGAATCGGTAAAGCTAAAATTTTCACCCAAATCGGGACAGTAGCCGGTTCATGTTTAAAATTGAAAAAAGGAGACCATTTAAACAGTCTCATCGGGAACCCTAAAACATGAGATTCGCGGCCGAGCCACAATTTGGTGTAGGCAGCTTCGCTACCCAGAGTAATCAGCACGTGTTTAGCATTAAGAAACTGAACCTTACACACACCAAATCCGGCAATTTTCAAATGATTAGCTATAGCTTCGTTCGGAGGTTTGCCATATGAAAATTTACCTATTAATGCATATTTATAAATAGCAGAATGCATGGCTTAATCTTTGAGACAAGCATATGACTACTGGCAGGATCAACCAGGTAGCATTCCTTAAAGACGCCGGCAACGCATGAGCTAAGCCACAAGGGCTCATTCAAAACGTGCACGGTCGTCGTTCGCACGAAGCGCCGAACGCATGATTCGAGGTAAGCGGCGATTGAACACCTCTTACCTACTAAATATTCCGTATCCAAGAGATCGTACACCGCGCCATGGGCCAACATCTAAGGCACACAAATTGGGGCATTAAACGTGGAACACAACAGGTGGTTTGTGGTTCACCCAACACCGCATCCACAAAGGGGGAGCAGCACAAGGCGAAAAACTTGACACTTCAATCATTCAATTGCCTTCAAGATAGGTACTCAACACAGGAAACCAACTGCAGCCAAGACATGCTTGAGCCAAGAATCGAAGATGCATATATGAGTCGGCGTCGTTGGCCTTGCAAGGTTCCATCGTAATCATTTAAATGATTCACCAGTCACGCACCATCTGTATACAATGCCCGAAAACTATGTATTATAAGCCATCACGAAACATAATATGTTCATCATGACAAAGAAACAACAACTCACGCCCAAGCATTGCCCGATAGGCACGTAGGAAACAAATCACTAGCAAGACACATGATCATACTGAACATGGTTTCAATTCAAAAGAATTTCCAAAAACCAATATGCTCATTCTTAACCAAGATTCGACTACGCCGAATGCACCCATTACCGATACCCACAAGGAGCTGACAACAAAACATAGCATCCAATCGAGCCCACAATCAAGAAACTTGATTTTTATTTCACCGAAGCAACACCAACCGTCCGATAGGAACACACCATCTTTAAATATTAGGGACAAGGGACCAACAAACTTGAATATTTCATCAAGCAACACCAGCCATCCGATAGAACAAGCCATATTTAAATATTAGGGACAAGGGACCAATCTACCGACCGAGCATTTCAAGAGGTATGCTTTGACTCTAGAACATAGCACTCAACTCCGATGTCTTACTCAAACTAACGATCGCCTCACCGTGATCGCCCGACCACCAATTAGGTTATCGAACGCCCACGTACGCACGTCATTTGCAAAGGCTACCCACCAAAGTAGCTCATCAAATCTTGTTCGCGACACCGCCAAAAAGCCCACGAGCAAAAAGGGACCGCACTACCGAACCGACAGAGCATTTCAAGAGCAATGCTTCGACTCAAGAACATAGCACTCCACTCCGATGTCTTACCCAAACAAACGACCGCCTCACCATGCTCGCCCGACCACCAATTAGGTTATCGAACGCCCACGTAACGGTACGTCAATAGCAATGGCAACCCACCAAAGTAGCTCACTGAAATCTTGTTCGCAACATTGCCAAAAAAGCCCACGAGCAAGGGACCGCACTACCGAACCCACGGAGCATTTCACTAGCAACGCATCAACTCAAAGAACATAGCTGTCCACTACAATGTTCTGCCCAAAGAAACGACCGCCTCACCGTGCTTGCCCGACCACCTAGGTTATCGAACTACACGTACCGGTACGTCGCTCCCTCAGGCTACCCACCGAAGCAGCTAACTGAAATCTCGGTCGAATAATTACTAGGAAATGCCCACAAGCGATGGGGCACCGCTTTACCGAACCCACGGAGCATTTCACTAGCAACGCATCAACTCAAAGAACATAGCTGTCCACTACAATGTTCTGCCCAAAGAAACGACCGCCTCACCGTGCTTGCCCGACCACCTAGGTTATCGAACTACACGTACTGCACGTCGCTCCCCAGGCTACCCACCGAAGCAATAATCAAATCTCGGTCGAATAATTACTAGTAAATGCCCACAAGCGTTGGGGCACCGCTTTACCGAACCCACCGAGATATTTCCTAACATGCATCTAATCGCAGAACATGGCAGCCCACTACTATGTTTTGCCCCAACAATCGACCGCCTCACCATGCTCGTCCGACGACCCAATAGGTTATCAAACGCTCACGTACTGCACGTCGCTCACCGAGACCGCCCACCCAAGCAGCCTTACCAAACTCCCGCTCGAGACAATGCCGTAAAAGCCCACGAGCGGCGGAGGTTACCGCCGACCGAACCAACCAACTCACTGACAAAGATCTCAAATACAAAATCTAGCTTCTCTCTGCGATGTTTGCACAAGCAAGCAACACCGCACCATGGTCGCCCGACTACTGTGTGGTTATCGAACGCCCACGTTAGAGAATGCCGCCGC
>JAWKAU010000223.1:105000-107500 GCA_033398695.1 Orobanche coerulescens
TAAACCAATCACCACTCACGCACCATACGTATACAATGCCCGAACACAAGGAATTATAAGCCATCACGAAACATAATATGTGCATCATGACAAAGAAACAACAACTCACACCCAAGCATTGCCCCGATAGGCACGTAGGAAACAAATCACTAGCAAGACACATGATCATACTGTAACATGGTTTCGAATTCAAAAGAATTTCCAAAACCAATATGCTCATTCTAACTAACATTCGACTTCGCCGAATGCACCCATTACCGATACCCACAAGGAGCCGACAACAAAACATAGCATCCAATCGAGCTCACAATCAAGAAACTTGATTTTTATTTCACCGAAGCAACACCAACCGTCCGATAGAACACACCATCTTTAAATATTAGGGACAAGGGACCAACAAACTTGAATATTTCACCAAGCAACACTACCATCCGATAGAACAAGCCATCTTTAAATATTAGGGACAAGGGACCAATCAACCGACCGAGCATTTCAAGAGCAATGCTTGACTCAAGAACATAGCACTCCACTCCGATGTCTTACCCAAACAAACGATCACCTCACCGTGATCGCCCGACCACCAATTAGGTTATCGAACGCCCACGCACCTGCACGTCATTTGCAAAGGCTACCCACCAAAGTAGCTCATCAAATCTTGTTCGCGACATCGCCAAAAAAGCCCACGAGCAAAAAGGGACCGCACTATCGAACCGACGGAGCATTTCAAGAGCAATGCTTCACTCAAGAACATAGCACTCCACTCCGATGTCTTACCCAAACAAACGACCGCCTCACCATGCTCGCCCGACCACCAATTAGGTTATCGAACGCCCACGCACTGCACGTCATTTGCAAAGGCTACCCACCAAAGTAGCTCATCAAATCTTGTTCGCAACATTGCCAAAAAGCCCACGAGCAAGGGACCGCACTACCGAACCCACGGAGCATTTCACTAGCAACGCATCAACTCAAAGAACATAGCTCTCCACTACAATGTTCTCGCCTAAAGAAACGACCGCCTCACCGTGCTTGACAGACCACCTATGTTATCGAACTACACGCACTGCACGCCGCTCCCTCAGCTACCCACCAAGCGGCTAATCAAATCTCGGCCGAATAATTACTAGGAAATGCCCACAAGCGATGGGGCACCGGATAACAGAAACCACCGAGCAATTTCCGAACATGCTTCTAATAGCATAACATGGCAGCCCACTACGATGTTTTTCCCAATCAAGCTACAGCCTCACAATGATCGTAAGACTACACAATAGGTTATCAAACGCTCACGCACGGCACGCCGCTCACCGAGACCGCCACCCAAGCAGCTTACCAAACTCCCGCTCGAGACAATGCCGTAAAGCCCACGAGCGGCGAGGTTACCGCCGACCGAACCAACCAACTCACTGACAAAGATCTCAAATACAAAATCTAGCTTCTCATCGCGATGTTTGCACAAGCAAGCAACACTCGCACCATGGTCGCCCGACTACCTGTGTTGGTTATCGAACGCCCACGTTAGAGAATGCCGCCGCCCACACTACCCACCGAGCAAGTCACGAATCTTGTTCTCGACACCGCGAAAACTTTCTTGTGTGTTTCGAGGCCGCCGCTCGGCCCTTGGAAGTTACTCGCAAGTAAGCAACTTCACGACACCCTCTCAACACACCCTCCCCTATAATAGCTTAGAAGAATAATCCTTGTGAGTGCAAGAGACATCAAAGGCCGAGGAACCCACTCCGAATTTAAAGCCAATATAAGTTATTTTAAATTAATTATTATATAAGTTTATATTCATAAAAATATAAAACATTATATTTACACAATAATAAATTATTTATAATTATATAAATATTAAATAAATAAAAACAAATAATTATTGAAAATATAAAAAAATTAATAAATAAATCAAAATATGAATTAAAAATTACGAAATAATAATTTTTACTTTTAAAATTTATTTTGTTTATTTTATAATTATAAATAATTACTAAAATATTATTATTAATATAAAAATAACTAAATTACTTTTTAATTTAGTTAAAATTACGAAATAGTATGTTTTAAATGTATTTTTTTATATTAAAATAATAATTAATTGCTGCAAAATTATTAATAATATATAAAAATAAATTATTTATTTTTAATTTAGTAAAAATTACGAAATAAATACTTAAAATAATAATTAATTGCTGCAAAATTATTAATAATATATAAAAATAAATTATTTATTTTTAATTTAGTCAAAATTACGAAATAAGAGTATTTATTTTTTAAAATATATCTTTATTTAATAATTGTTGAAAATTATTTAATAATATATAAAAATAAATAATTTTTTTTAATTTAGTTAAAACGGACGAGTGCAGAGACATTGAAAGGCGGAGAACCCACTCCGCAATTGCGTTCTTTGGAATGCAAAACTTTGGAAGGGCATAACTGCGTAGAAATGTCCGTTTTGACGAATTTTTTTGATTTCTGTATCTCGACGAGATCTACG
>JAWKAU010000223.1:115000-117500 GCA_033398695.1 Orobanche coerulescens
ACTCCGATGTCTTACCCAAACAAACGATCGCCTCACCGTGATCGCCCGACCACCAATTAGGTTATCGAACGCCCACGCACCTGCACGCCATTTGCAAAGGCTACCCACCAAAGTAGCTCATCAAATCTTGTTCGCAACACCGCCAAAAAAGCCCACGAGCAAAAAGGGACCGCACTATCAACCGACGGAGCATTTCAAGAGCAATGCTTCACTCAAGAACATAGCACTCCACTCCGATGTCTTACCCAAACAAACGACCGCCTCACCATGCTCGCCCGACCACCAATTAGGTTATCGAACGCCCACGCACTGCACGCCATTTGCAAAGGCTACCCACCAAAGTAGCTCATCAAATCTTGTTCGCAACATTGCCAAAAAGCCCACGAGCAAGGGACCGCACTACCGAACCCACGGAGCACTTCACTAGCAACGCATCAACTCAAAGAACATAGCTCTCCACTACAATGTTCTCGCCTAAAGAAACGACCGCCTCACCGTGCTTGCCCGACCACCTAGGTTATCGAACTACACGCACTGCACGCCGCTCCTCAGCTACCCACCGGCAATAATCAAATCTCGGCCGAATAATTACTAGGAAATGCCCACAAGCGATGGGGCACCGCTTAACCGAACCCACCGAGCAAATTCCTAACATGCATCTAATCGCAGTAACATGGCACTCACTACGATGTTTTGCCCCAACAAGCGACCGCCTCACCATGCTCGTCCGACGACCCAATAGGTTATCAAACGCTCACGTACCTGCACGCCGCTTCACCGAGACCGCCACCCAAGCAGCTTACCAAACTCCCGCTCGAGACAATGCCGTAAAGCCCACGAGCGGCGGAGGTTACCGCCGACCGAACCAACCAACTCACTGACAAAGATCTCAAATACAAAATCTAGCTTCTCTCGCGATGTTTGCACAAGCAAGCAACACTCGCACCATGGTCGCCCGACTACTGTTGGTTATCGAACGCCCACGTTAGAGAATGCCGCCGCCCACACTACCCACCGAGCAAGTCGCCGAATCTTGTTCTCGACACCGCCAAAACTTTCTTGTGTGTTTCTTTCGAGGGCCGCACTCGCCCTTGGAAGTTACTCGCAGCAAGTAAGCAATTACCGACACCCTCTCAACACACCCTCCCCCTATAATAGGCTTAGAAGAATAATCCCTTGTGAGTGCAGAGACATTGAAAGGCCGAGGAACCCACTCCGAATTTAAAGCCAATATAAGTTATTATAAATTAATTATTATATAAGTTTATATTCATAAAAATATAAAACATTATATTTACACAATAATAAATTATTTATAATTATATAAATATTAAATAAATAAAAAACAAATAATTATTGAAAATATAAAAAAATTAATAAATAAATCAAAATATGAATTAAAAATTACGAAATAATAATTTTTACTTTTAAAATTTATTTTGTTTATTTTATAATTATAAATAATTACTAAAATATTATTATTAATATAAAAATAACTAAATTACTTTTTAATTTAGTTAAAATTACGAAATAGTATGTTTTAAATGTATTTTTTTTATCTTAAAATAATAATTAATTGCTGCAAAATTATTAATAATATATAAAAATAAATTATTTATTTTTAATTTAGTAAAAATTACGAAATAAATACTTAAAATAATAATTAATTGCTGCAAAATTATTAATAATATATAAAAATAAATTATTTATTTTTAATTTAGTCAAAATTACGAAATAAGAGTATTTATTTTTTAAAATATATCTTTATTTAATAATTGTTGAAAATAATTTAATAATATATAAAAATAAATAATTTTTTTTAATTTAGTTAAAACGGAAGAGTGCAAGAGACATTGAAAGGCCGAGAACCCACTCCGCAATTGCGTTGCCGAATGCAAAACTTTGGAAGGGCATAACTTTGCGTAGAAATGTCCGCTTTGACGAATTTTTTTGATTTCGGTATCTCGACGAGATCTACGCAATGCAAACACCTTCCGCGGTTTGGCCTCGAATTTTTCAAAAAATATGTTTTTTTCATATGTTAATTTGTTTTTTATGTAATATTATACGGATTTTAGATTATCAAACTCTACATACCTTCGATCCGAGATCAATTTTCTTAAATTTCAAATTTGCACAACAATGCTCTTAACCTTATTTTTATGATGTGATTGGTCGATTTTGGAAAAGGCAAATTTCAAGTTACATCAACCCTATATATAAAAGTGTTCCTCTATCCACAAATCGCATATGTGGTGTAGTGGTTGAAACTTTTATTGTTTTGCATGAGGTAGGAGTTCAAATCCCCACAAGTACAACTTTTGTTTTTGGTATATATGCGAGGCTTTTCCACCCATGTCAAATAGTGAAGAATTCTTTGGAGCCAATAACACATTTTTTTACCGACCCGACTTTCATTTGTGCTTGTTGTACACACTGATGATAATAACATCCGCGACTCCGAGCCGGCACACAACCTATGAGACTTTTCTCCCGACAA
>JAWKAU010000223.1:122500-132500 GCA_033398695.1 Orobanche coerulescens
CATCCGCCGATCCCTGGTCGGCATCGCTTATGGTTGAGACTAGACGGTATCCGATCGCCTTCGAGCCCCCAACTTTCGCTCTTGATTAATGAAAACATCCTTCGCAAATGCTTTCAGCTTGTTCGCCTTTCATAAATCCAAGAATTTCACCTCGACTATGAAATACGAATGCCCCGACTGTCCCTCGTTAATCATTACTCCGATCCCGAAGGCCAACGAAATAGACCTAATCCTATAATGTTATCCCATGCTAATGTATACAGAGCGAAGGCTTGCTTTGAGCACTCTAATTTCTTCAAAGTAACAATACGTGAGGAACGACCCGCCAATTAAGACCAGGAGCGCATCGCCGGCAGAAGGGACAAGCCGACCGGTGCACACCCAAAGGCGGACGAACGACCCAACCCAAAGTCCAACTACGAGCTTTTTAATCGCAACAACTTAAATATACGCTATCGAGCCGGAATTACCGCGGCCGGGCACCAGACTTGCCCTCCAATGGATCCTCGTTAAGGGATTTAGATTGTACTATTCCAATTACTGCACTCGATGAGCCCGTATTGTTATTTATTGTCACTACCTCCCCGTGTCGATTGGGTAATTTGCGCGCCGCCGCCTTCCTCGATGTGGTAGCCGCTTCTCGTGCTCCCTCTCCTAATCGAACCCTAATTCTCCGTCACCCGTCACCACCATAGTAGGCCACTATCCTACCATCGAAAGTTGATAGGCGTAAATTTGAATGATGCGTCGCCGCACAAAGGCCGTGCGATCCGCCGAGTTATCATGAATCATCGCAGCAATGTGCAGAGCCCGTGTCGACCTTTATCTAATAAATGCATCCCTTCCGTAAGTCGGGGTTTGTTGCACGTATTAGCTCTAGAATTACTACGTTATCCGAGTAGCAGTACCATCAAACAAACTATAATCGATTTAATGAGCCATTCGCAGCTTCACAACAATTAGTTCATACTTTTTTTTTTTTTTTTTTTTTTTTTTAAGAAAACGAAATATTATTAAATGTACTGTAAAATTGAGGGTGGACGAGTCCTCTACACGCCCAAGAGGAACGAGGAGGACGAGCCTCTACACGCCCCAAGACAAAAGCCCCAAAACTAACGAGGCAAAACTTTTTTATTTCTAAGATACTAAAACTAATTTTATCTAAACGAATTAGGCCACGGATTTTCCCTTTAAGATCATGCCCATTCGAATGTAAAAATCTCGACGTAAACATCCTTGATCAGCAAGTATGTTAGCAATTCCATTCCCTTCCCTATAGATGTGAGAAAACGAATAGTCACTTGATCCGATAGTTTGTGAATTTTAGACACCAAGTTTTGAAGGTTCCAATGGCAAGTAGACTTCCTCCGAATTAATTTCAAAGCCACAACAGAGTCTACTTCAACCCAAATATTATTAAACTTCTTGTCCAAGCATAGCTCAATCCCACGCCAACAGCGTAGAGCTCCGCAAAAGTGTTGGTTTGAACCCCAATATGTTCGAAAACAAAGAATGGGGCCGCCCAAATGGTCTCGAATAATACCGCCCGCCCGCAAGACCCGGATTTCCTTTCGCCGCACCATCCGTGTTAAGTTTGACCCAACCGCACACGGTCTTGCCCATCGCACGGCCACAATTTTACAAATTCTCCTAGGTGCGGATTCAACTCCAAGACGAGCCGCAAAAGCATCCGCACCCTTCCAAAAGGTATGACAATATTTGTTGGCAATTTTAATAGATCTAAGGTATTTCCAAATCCGGAGCAAACACGCCGGCCGAAAAGGGAATACCCTTCATTCTTTTGTCATTCCTACAACACCACAAAACCAAAGTATAAGGGTAGGGATGATATGGAATAAATGAACCTTACCTTTAGTTTTGGAGAACCAAGATGCCAAGATGAAATTAAAATTATCGGTTATAGGTCCTTGAAATCCCGCTAAGTTATAAAAATATTCCACACCTTGGTAGCAATAGGCCAATAAGAAATAGGTGGGCCATCGTCTCAATATCATTACAACAAAAACATGGGATATCAACAATCATCCCTCTCTTGATAAGACAATCCGATGTGGGGATCCATTTATTCAACAAACGAACCATAAAAACCAAATCGTTGAGTAATCATAGGTTGCCAACAATATTTAAGAAAATTGTGCTCGTTCTTTTTCTTTCTAATAATATCCTGTACCTTTGAAGGAAAAATTGCCATTAGTCAAAGTTTCCAACAAGGTTGGGGATTATTCAAATGTGAGGGAAGTGCACAAATATAATCACAATATTGTTGGGGTAAAATCGAAAGAAGCTTCGGTTTATCCCAATCTCGTCCCCCAAAATGTTTAATGAGAGCTTTGGATTTAGTCGGGAAAATATTAGAAAGAGGGCTGAAGTCGCACCACATATCATGCCAAAAGGAGACATTACCATCTCCACTATTCCACCAAATATTACCATCCGCATAAACCCGAATGCTACAAAGTCTTTTCCAAATTGTTGAATCATATGGATTAACTTTAACAATCATGGGATGAAGTCTCTTGCAATATTTAGTGTTTAGAAATCGAGACCAAATATTATTGTTTGTACGGAAACGCCACCACATTTTAATCTCAGCCGTATGAATAATATCATTAAGATCACGACACCCTATCCCTCCCTCACTAGTCGGGTAACACAATTTTTGCCACGACGCCCAATGAATTTTATTGTGTTGCTCATTAGAACCCCATAAAATTTATTGAAAAGCCTCTCAATAAAAGTAATAACATTCCTGTGAGGCTTAATCACTTGTAAACAATAAAAGGAAATGGAATTTAAAACCGATTTAATAAGTTCAATTCTTCCTCCTAAAGAAAGGAGGTGGTGGTTCCAAGTGCAAATTTTATTTTGGATTTTAAGGATCAAATCATTGAACATAGCAAAGGTAGGGTTACCTTTCCAAAGAGGCACACCAAGATATTGAATTGGAAGTTTGGTGGAGTCAAAACCCGTGATCCTATGAACCATAGCAAGGTCCTCAATAGACGGGTTGTGCATCACAAAAAGGCTCTTGGAGTTATTAATTTTTTGCCCCGATATATCCTCATAATGGCTAAGACAATGCTTAAGTAATTGTAAATTAGTCTTGCTCGCTTTTAAAAAAGAAGGGTATCATCCGCATAAGCTAAGTGGGTGATTCGCACATTCTTACGAATACCAAAAAACATACCCGGGTTTTTAGTGAACGTATCATCAATGAGTTTAGAGAAGTAGTCCGCGGCAATAACGAAAAGAAGTGGAGAGATGGGATCACCTTGGCGAAGACCCCTCTCACTCTTGAAGTATCCCACCGACATACCATTGATAAGAATAGAAAACCAAGGTGAGCACACACATTCTTTAATAAGGGAAATAAATCTGGGGGAGAAACCAAAAAGGCTCAAAACCTTAAAAAGGAAGCCCCAATCAATTCTATCATAAGCCTTTTCCATATCAAGCTTGATAATGGTATTAAGATCAGATCTAGAAATATCATGGGTGACTTCTAACGCCGTAAGAATATTATCCGTAATAAGCCGACCTTTGATAAAGCCGGATTGAGAAGGATTAATAATACGAGGTAAGAAACAACCAAGTCTTTTGCTCAAAATTTTAGAAATGATTTTATAAGAGGTATTACATGATCGATGGGGCGCAAGTCCTTCCAAGAGTCAGATGGGATTTTGGGGATAAGTGATAAGGAAGTAGAGGAATACGCTTGAGACAAGGCGGATCCTCTAAAAAATCAACCACCGCATCGAGGACATCAAAGCAAATTAAATCCCAACAAACTTGAAAAAATTTCGCATTAAACTCCAAGTCTGCAGCAAGACTATCACTATCCATATTAAAAACAACATCGCGAATTTCCTCCAAAGAAGGAAGATCGCAAAGGACATGATTATCCATATCATCGATCACATTCGAATGAGGTCAGGCCTAATGTTATCGATGTCTACAAACTCTTTCGTGAAGCACTTTTTATAAAATTGAATGGCCGAATTATGAATATCATTCGGTTTGTTAACATAGCACCATTATCCGAAATGGAGTGAATAAAATTCTTTTGCCTTTTCTTTTTAACCAAATCATGGAAAACTTAGTGTTCCTCTCTCCTTCCATAGTCCATTTGGTTTGAGTTTTTGTTTCCAAAAATTTCTTCAAGAGAAAGGGTCATATTGAGATCATCGCTCATTTTACTAAGATATACCTTGTTAGCAATGGTCGGATTTTTATCAAAAATCTCTTCCGCAATGGCAACACATTTCGAGCTTCTTTAACTTTTTCAAAAACATTGCCAAAAACACTCCTATTCCATTCTTTGAGAGTTAATTTAAGACGAGCAAGTTTTTTGGAAAGTTTAACAGCTCCCACGTAGGGGATGGGGATGGACCAAGAGTCTCTAACAACATCCAAGAAAGTATGGTGCTTCATTCACATGTTTTGAAATCGAAAGGAATAAGAGTGTTTATTAGACGGGCTATTAAACTCACAAAGAAGAGCATGATGGTCCGACGTATGCCGCGGTATGTGCTTAACCGAGCAATCCGAAACGTGTTAAACCATTCAAATGAGAAAAGAATGCGGTCCAACCTTTGCCAAATAGAATTACTATACCAAGTGTAAGGGGATCCCACATATCCACCATCGAAAAGGTTACAATCAATGATAGCATCTCTAAATTCTTCCATTTCCGACGACGGATAGGTGGGTTGTCCCCTTTTTTTTCACAAGGATGGAGGACGATATTAAAATCACCGCCCACCATCCAAGGAACTTGAAATTGACGAACCGAAATAAGATCATCCCAAAGCAAACGCCTCTCAATCTTAGTATTCTTACCATAAACAATAGTGAGATAAAAAGGATCAGGAGGTAGTTACTAAGAACACAAGTGTGGAGCATTTGATCAAGATATGAAGAATATTTATTTTGGTATCCACATCCGAGAAAAGCTAAATGTGATTATTAATATTAGCAAGCACCTTATCAAAACCAAAAAGTCTACAAAAATACCGAGATTTGAGTTGACTTTAGGTTCAATAAGAGCCAAAATATTAAGCTTATGGTCCTTTTGAAAAGTTTGACAATTTTTGGGCCGATTCATTGCCGATACCCCTAACATTCCAAATAATGGTACTAATCATGTTGGCGGGTTTTTCGCCTCGTCACCTTTGAGATGAGGTTATTTTTCTTTACCTTTTTCGCTTTAATCGCCTCTAAATCTCTCGCTTTGTTATCGAAATCGATGGGACTGCAATGCAACCACAAGTTTAGAGTTATCTCCATCCGAAAAGGATTTTTCCAAAATGTCTTCTTTCAAGTAAAGGATGGTTCGACCCCCTTCATCGAAGTTCGTCTCTAATTTCCCTGTGTTCGATTCTTCCCTGATGAGGGAAATACCTGATCCGTAGGAGATTGGAGGATCTCGACAAAGTCCCACATGTGGTTCCGAGGATCACACAAAGGGTGGGTGCCCGAGCTACTTGCGACTCTTCACAATCACTAGACGTAAGACCATCCACACATACCTTAGCAGATGCATTATGGGAGGGGCAACCGAAAAGAAGAAATATTGAGACCATGTTCCAAGTTATCATGGCGGGCTCGCCCGAGATCACCGATCCATCCACCGCAAAATCGGGTCAAGAGGAGTTGGGACTGGGTCGCCTATATTTTCAAGAAGAGCAAACATATTGCTCGTATGGACTTCCCTGCTCTTCTTCAATCGGGTCCGTAACTTCACACTCGCTGCCACTATCTTTTACAAATATTAGTATCCAGGTGGGTTAGACGAATCACATATAATAATTTCCTTGCAAACATTACCCATTTTATTACCGTCCCGATTCTTCTTAGAATTAGTAAGAAACACATTACCTTTATCTAATTTTGAGGTAGAGGGAACATCACCTTTCCCTACCGGATCCATTCTTCTTGATTTTTACCTTTATCGCTGCTCGCTTTATTCAAAAATTTATTGTTAAATATCTTAGGTTTTAGCATCGGATTTTTGACATAGCAAGCATCTATGTCATGGCCAACATGATGACAATGACAACAAGATTTCGCAATTTTTCGTACTCAACCGCTTAGCTCGCTTATGACACCATCACAATTGATGCCAACCGATTTAGGTAGTACGCTTTTCAAATTAACTTCAACACAAATTCGCATAATCGAGCCTAGATCTATTCATCAGATTAACATCACCTTAAGAAATGTTCCAATTAGGGATCCAACAAAGGTGAAGCGCCTAATATCAAACCAAGAATCGGTAAGTTGACAACTTTTAACCAAATCGGCACTACAATGGGTTCTTGTTTGAAATCAAATAGAGGATCCCATTTAAAAAGGCGATCGGAATCCAGAGATGTTCATTTCCGCTTCAACCAAAGTTTGTTGCATTGTTCTTCGCTTTGTAAAGAAATGAGAATATGTTTAAAGTTCAAAACCGAACTTTACGAACTCCGAATCCGCTAATTGCGATTTTTAAGAATAGCTTCATTCATCGGTTTACCATAGGAAAATTTTCCAATTAAAGCAAATTTGTAAAATCCACAGACTTGTTCACAATCTTCCTTGGAAAAAACACATGGGAATAGCACCGTAAAAGTCGATCAGTGCTAAGGGGGTTTGAAGATACCCGACCAAGGTTGACAGCTTCTGCAAACGACGACCGCCCGATCCTGGAGGTTCCGAGAAACCAAGCACCGCCTTCATCGACCAAGCTCCTCTCGACCCTTTTCGTGTTGTTGACCATATTATTCATCAGACGCCCAAAGTCGACCGATTCATCTCCTGCGGAACAAGGGATCATGGACGGTTGACCGACCTTCGTGGATTTCCCTTCCTCCAAATTGACAGACGACCCACCCGTAAAGGGAACCGAATCCGCCATGCGAGCCGATTTAAGCAAGCCCGCCTTTTCGTTTGGATGTAGAAATCGGCGAGATGAATTTTTCAAGTTTGCCGTGAGATTGTACGGAACTTCGATGATGAAGAGACACCATTACCGCCGGTTGTGGATTTCTCCTTAGGGATATCCGCATTTTTGAAGTAACATTTTTGGGGTTTTCACGATGGATCTTGCGAAGGAGTGATAAGGGGAGCTTGCCCATTAATACACTGACCGCCCTTAGCATTAGAAATCTTTTCTTTATTGTAAGTGGGGTTGGTGTTTTCAAGATTAGCATCGTAAGATGCCTTGTTTGACCGATTTGTCTTTGGTGAGATGTTATTCACGGACTGAAGTCTTATTTAATGTACCAAGATCTGCTGGGGGATGGATAGTTGACGGACGGATTATTGATGGGGTTTTCACATGCCCCCATTAAATATATTTTATCTGCCATGGGGCAGTGTAATTTTGAAGAAAGGACCGCCGCACAAGGCGGCGGAAAAGCCTAGGATATAGACGTTATCAGAAGAAAACGTCCGGAAAACTCAAAAAACGAATGAACAAAGTATGAAGAATGTAGAGAGAAGGCAGAGAAAAATCTAGAGAGAGAAATAGCATCTGAAAAAATTTAAAGTTGAATACACATCTGAATTAGTTCATACTTACACATGCATGGCTTAATCTTTGAGACAAGCATATGACTACTGGCAGGATCAACCAGGTAGCATTCCTTAAAGACGCCGGCAACGCATGAGCTAAGCCACAAGGGCTCATTCAAAACGTGCACGGTCGTCGTTCGCACGAAGCGCCGAACGCATGATTCGAGGTAAGCGGCGATTGAACACCTCTTACCTACTAAATATTCCGTATCCAAGAGATCGTACACCGCGCCATGGGCCAACATCTAAGGCACACAAATTGGGGCATTAAACGTGGAACACAACAGGTGGTTTGTGGTTCACCCAACACCGCATCCACAAAGGGGGAGCAACACAAGGCGAAAAACTCGACACTTCAATCATTCAAATGCCTTCAAGATAGGTACTCAACACAGGAAACCAACAGAAGCCAAGACATGCTTGAGCCAATAATCAAGAGGCATATATGAGACGGCTGCCGTTGCCCGAGCAAGGATCCAACGTACTCATATAAACCAATCACCACTCACGCACCATACGTATACAATGCCCGAACACAAGGAATTATAAGCCATCACGAAACATAATATGTGCATCATGACAAGAAACAACAACTCACACCCAAGCATTGCCCCGATAGGCACGTAGGAAACAAATCACTAGCAAGACACATGATCATACTGTAACATGGTTTCAATTCAAAAGAATTTCCAAAACCAATGATGCTCATTCTAACCAACATTCGACTTCGCCGAATGCACCCATTACCGATACCCACAAGGAGCCGACAACAAAACATAGCATCCAATCGAGCTCACAATCAAGAAACTTGATTTTTATTTCACCGAAGCAACACCAACCGTCCGATAGAACACACCATCTTTAAATATTAGGGACAAGGGACCAACAAACTTGAATATTTCATCAAGCAACACCTACCATCCGATAGAACAAGCCATCTTTAAATATTAGGACAAGGGACCAATCAACCGACCGAGCATTTCAAGAGCAATGCTTCACTCAAGAACATAGCACTCCACTCCGATGTCTTACCCAAACAAACGATCGCCTCACCGTGATCGCCCGACCACCAATTAGGTTATCGAACGCCCACGCACTGCACGTCATTTGCAAAGGCTACCCACCAAAGTAGCTCATCAAATCTTGTTCGCAACACCGCCAAAAAAGCCCACGAGCAAAAAGGGACCGCACTATCAACCGACGGAGCATTTCAAGAGCAATGCTTCACTCAAGAACATAGCACTCCACTCCGATGTCTTACCCAAACAAACGACCGCCTCACCATGCTCGCCCGACCACCAATTAGGTTATCGAACGCCCACGCATCGCACGTCATTTGCAAAGGCTACCCACCAAAGTAGCTCATCAAATCTTGTTCGCAACATTGCCAAAAAGCCCACGAGCAAGGGACCGCACTACCGAACCCACTGAGCACTTCACTAGCAACGCATCAACTCAAAGAACATAGCTCTCCACTACAATGTTCTCGCCTAAAGAAACGACCGCCTCACCGTGCTTGCCCGACCACCTAGGTTATCGAACTACACGCACTGCACGCCGCTTCCTCAGCTACCCACCGAAGCGCCTAATCAAATCTCTGGCCGAATAATTACTAGGAAATGCCCACAAGCGATGGGGCACCGCTTTACCGAACCCACCGAGCAATTTCCGAACATGCATCTAATCGCGTAACATGGCACCACTACGATGTTTTGCCCCAACAAGCGACCGCCTCACCCTGCTCGTCCGACGACCCAATAGGTTATCAAACGCTCACGTACTCAGACGCCGCCACCGAGACCGCCACCCAAGCAGCCTTACCAAACTCCCGCTCGAGACAATGCCGTAAAAGCCCACGAGCGGCGGAGGTTACCGCCGACCGAACCAACCAACTCACTGACAAAGATCTCAAATACAAAATCTAGCTTCTCTCGCGATGTTTGCACAAGCAAGCAACACTCGCACCATGGTCGCCCGACTACTGTGTTGGTTATCGAACGCCCACGTTAGAGAATGCCGCCGCCCACACTACCCACCGAGCAAGTCGCGAATCTTGTTCTCGACACCGCGAAAACTTTCTTGTGTGTTTCTTTCGAGGGCCGCCGCACTCGGCCCTTGGAAGTTACTCGCAAGTAAGCAACACCAACGACACCCTCTCAACACACCCTCCCCCTATAATAAGCTTAGAAGAATAATCCCTTGTGAGTGCAAGAGACATTGAAAGGCCGAGGAACCCACTCCGAATTTAAAGCCAATATAAGTTATTATAAATTAATTATTATATAAGTTTATATTCATAAAAATATAAAACATTATATTTACACAATAATAAATTATTTATAATTATATAAATATTAAATAAATAAAAAACAAATAATTATTGAAAATATAAAAAAATTAATAAATAAATCAAAATATGAAT
>JAWKAU010000223.1:137500-142500 GCA_033398695.1 Orobanche coerulescens
TGTGTGACGCCCAGCAGACGTGCCCTTAGCCATAAGACTTCGGCGCAATCTTGCGCTCAAAGACTCGATGGTTCACGGATTCTCGCAATTCACACCAAGTATCGCATTTCGCCACGCTCTTCATCGATACGAGAGCCGAGATATCCGCTGCCGAGAGTCATTTTGACATATTCGAGAGACATCCTTTCCCCACGCTCACCGCGAACGGGCAAGGGGGCGACGCTTCTATCAGCTTTCCTTGGCGCATACCGCGCCGGGGTTCAGTTAGCCCGCACAACGCACACCTAGGTGCCCGCATGCGGGAGTGGAATGCGACGTGATCGCCACAATTCCGTATAGTTGACATGTTCGCGGTCCGCTTTATAGGTATCGATAATGATCCTTCCGCAGTTCACCTACGGAAACCTTGTTACGACTTCTCCTTCCTCTAAATGATAAGGTTCAGTGACTTCTCACGACGCCGCGGCAGCGAACCGCCCACGCCGCCTCGATCCGAACACTTCACCGACCATTCAATCGGTAGGAGCGACGGGCGGTGTGTACAAAGGGCGTGGACGTAGTCAACGCGAGCCGATGACTCACGCTACTAGGAATTCCTCGTTGAAGACCAACAATTGCAATGATCTATCCCAATCACGATGAAATTTCAAAGATTACCCGGCCTGTCGGCCAAGGCTATAAACTCGTTGAATACATCGCAGTAGCGCGCGTGCGCCCGTAACATCTAAGGGCATCACTGCACTGCTATTGCCTCAAACTTCCGCGCCTAAAAGGCCGTAGTCCCTCTAAGAAGTCGCCACGGAGGGATACCTCCGCATAGCTAGTTAGCAGCCGAGGTCTCGCTCGTTAACGGAATTAACTGCATAAATCGCTCCACCAACTAAGAACGGCCATGCACCACCACCCATAGAATCTAGAAAGAGCTCTCACCACAATCCTTACTATGTCCTGACCTCGTAAGTTTCCCCGTGTTGAGTCAAATTAAGCCGCAGCTCCACTCCCGGTGGTGCCCTTCCGTCAATTCCTTTAAGTTTCACCTTGCGACCATACTCCCTAACCCAAAGACTTTGATTTCTCATAAGGTGCCGGCGGAGTCCTAAAAGCAACATCCGCCGATCCCTGGTCGGCATCGCTTATGGTTGAGACTAGACGGTATCCGATCGCCTTCGAGCCCCCAACTTTCGCTCTTGATTAATGAAAACATCCTTGGCAAATGCTTTCAGCTTGTTCGCCTTTCATAAATCCAAGAATTTCACCTCGACTATGAAATACGAATGCCCCGATCGTCCCTCGTTAATCATTACTCCGATCCCGAAGGCCAACGAAATAGACCTAATCCTATAATGTTATCCCATGCTAATGTATACAGAGCGAAGGCTTGCTTTGAGCACTCTAATTTCTTCAAAGTAATACGAGGAACGACCCGGCCAATTAAGACCAGGAGCGCATCGCCGGCAGAAGGGACAAGCCGACCGGTGCACACCCAAAGGCGGACCGAACGACTCCAACCCAAAGTCCAACTACGAGCTTTTAACCGCAACAACTTAAATATACGCTATCGAGCTGGAATTACCGCGTCAGCCGGCACCAGACTTGCCCTCCAATGGATCCTCGTTAAGGGATTTAGATTGTACTATTCCAATTACTGCACTCGATGAGCCCGGTATTGTTATTTATTGTCACTACCTCCCCGTGTCGATTGGGTAATTTGCGCTACCGCCGCCTTCCTCGATGTGGTAGCCGCTTCTCGTGCTCCTCTCCTAATCGAACCCTAATTCTCCGTCACCCGTCACCACCATAGTAGGCCACTATCCTACCATCGAAAGTTGATAGGCGTAAATTTGAATGATGCGTCGCCGCACAAAGGCCGTGCGATCCGCCGAGTTATCATGAATCATCGCAGCAATGTGCAGAGCCCGTGTCGACCTTTATCTAATAAATGCATCCCTTCCGTAAGTCGGGTTTGTTGCACGTATTAGCTCTAGAATTACTACGTTATCCGAGTAGCAGTACCATCAAACAAACTATAATCGATTTAATGAGCCATTCGCAGCTTCACAAATCAATTAGTTCATACTTACACATGCATGGCTTAATCTTTGAGACAAGCATATGACTACCGGCAGGATCAACCAGTAGCATTCCTTAAAGACGCCGGCAACGCATGAGCTAAGCCACAAGGGCTCATTCAAAACGCAGACGGCCGCCGCTCGCACGAAGCGCCGAACGCATGATTCGAGGTAAGCGGCGATCAACACCTCTTACCTACTAAATATTCCGTATCCAAGAGATCGTACACCGCGCCATGGGCCAACATCTAAGGCACACAAATTGGGGCATTAAACGTGGAACACAACAGTGGTTTGTGGTTCACCCAACACCGCATCCACAAAGGGGGAGCAAGACAAGGCGAAAAACTCGACACTTCAATCATTCAAATGCCTTCAAGATAGGTACTCAACACAGAAACCAACAAAGCAGCCAAGACATGCTTGAGCCAATAATCAAGAGGCATATATGAGACGGCTGCTGCCCGAGCAAGGATCCAACGTACTCATATAAACCAATCACCACTCACGCACCATACGTATACAATGCCCGAACACAAGGAATTATAAGCCATCACGAAACATAATATGTGCATCATGACAAAGAAACAACAACTCACACCCAAGCATTGCCCCGATAGGCACGTAGGAAACAAATCACTAGCAAGACACATGATCATACTGTAACATGGTTTCAATTCAAAAGAATTTCCAAAACCAATGATGCTCATTCTAACCAACATTCGACTTCGCCGAATGCACCCATTACCGATACCCACAAGGAGCCGACAACAAAACATAGCATCCAATCGAGCTCACAATCAAGAAACTTGATTTTTATTTCACCGAAGCAACACCAACCGTCCGATAGAACACACCATCTTTAAATATTAGGGACAAGGGACCAACAAACTTGAATATTTCATCAAGCAACACTACCATCCGATAGAACAAGCCATCTTTAAATATTAGGGACAAGGGACCAATCAACCGACCGAGCATTTCAAGAGCAATGCTTCACTCAAGAACATAGCACTCCACTCCGATGTCTTACCCAAACAAACGATCGCCTCACCGTGATCGCCCGACCACCAATTAGGTTATCGAACGCCCACGTACTGCACGTCATTTGCAAAGGCTACCCACCAAAGTAGCTCATCAAATCTTGTTCGCAACATCGCCAAAAAGCCCACGAGCAAAAAGGGACCGCACTACCAACCGACGGAGCATTTCAAGAGCAATGCTTCACTCAAGAACATAGCACTCCACTCCGATGTCTTACCCAAACAAACGATCGCCTCACCATGCTCGCCCGACCACCAATTAGGTTATCGAACGCCCACGCACTGCACGTCATTTGCAAAGGCTACCCACCAAAGTAGCTCATCAAATCTTGTTCGCAACATTGCCAAAAAGCCCACGAGCAAGGGACCGCACTACCGAACCCACTGAGCACTTCACTAGCAACGCATCAACTCAAAGAACATAGCCTCCACTACAATGTTCTCGCCCAAAGAAACGATCGCCTCACCGTGCTTGCCCGACCACCTAGGTTATCGAACTACACGCACTGCACGTCGCCGCTCCTCAGCTACCCACCGGCAAATAATCAAATCTCGGCCGAATAATTACTAGGAAATGCCCACAAGCGATGGGGCACCGCTTTACCGAACCCACCGAGCAATTTCCGAACATGCATCTAATCGCAGAACATGGCAACCACTACGATGTTTTGCCCCAACAAGCGACCGCCTCACCATGCTCGTCCGACGACCCAATAGGTTATCAAACGCTCACGTACCGGCACGCCGCCACCGAGACCGCCCACCCAAGCAGCCTTACCAAACTCCCGCTCGAGACAATGCCGTAAAAGCCCACGAGCGGCGAGGTTACCGCCGACCGAACCAACCAACTCACTGACAAAGATCTCAAATACAAAATCTAGCTTCTCTATCGCGATGTTTGCACAAGCAAGCAACACTGCACCATGGTCGCCCGACTACTGTGTTGGTTATCGAACGCCCACGTTAGAGAATGCCGCCGCCCACACTACCCACCGAGCAAGTCGCCGAATCTTGTTCTCGACACTGCCGGAAAACTTTCTTGTGTGTTTCGAGGGCCGCCGCACTCTACCCTTGGAAGTTACTCGCAAGCAGCCACTACCGACACCCTCTCAACACACCCTCCCCCTATAATAAGCTTAGAAGAATAATCCCTTGTGAGTGCAGAGACATTGAAAGGCCGAGGAACCCACTCCGAATTTAAAGCCAATATAAGTTATTATAAATTAATTATTATATAAGTTTATATTCATAAAAATATAAAACATTATATTTACACAATAATAAATTATTTATAATTATATAAATATTAAATAAATAAAAACAAATAATTATTGAAAATATAAAAAAATTAATAAATAAATCAAAATATGAATTAAAAATTACGAAATAATAATTTTTACTTTTAAAATTTATTTTGTTTATTTTATAATTATAAATAATTACTAAAATATTATTATTAATATAAAAATAACTAAATTACTTTTTAATTTAGTTAAAATTACGAAATAGTATGTTTTAAATGTATTTTTTTATCTTAAAATAATAATTAATTGTCGTAAAATAATTAATAATATATAAAAATAAATTATTTATTTTTAATTTAGTAAAAATTACGAAATAAATACTTAAAATAATAATTAATTGCTGCAAAATTATTAATAATATATAAAAATAAATTATTTATTTTTAATTTAGTCAAAATTACGAAATAAGAGTATTTATTTTTAAAATATATCTTTATTTAATAATTGTTGAAAATAATTTAATAATATATAAAAATAAATAATTTTTTTAATTTAGTTAAAACGACGAGTGCAAGAGACATTGAAAGGCCGAGAACCCACTCCGCAATTGCGTTGCCGGAATGCAAAACTTTGGAAGGGCATAA
>JAWKAU010000223.1:150000-152500 GCA_033398695.1 Orobanche coerulescens
TATTAGGGACAAGGGACCAATCAACCGACCGAGCATTTCAAGAGCAATGCTTTGACTCAAGAACATAGCACTCCACTCCGATGTCTTACCCAAACAAACGATCGCTTCACCGTGATCGCCCGACCACCAATTAGGTTATCGAACGCCCACGCACCGGCACGCCATTTGCAAGGGCTACCCACCAAAGTAGCTCATCAAATCTTGTTCGCGACACCGCCAAAAAAGCCCACGAGCAAAAAGGGACCGCACTATCGAACCGACGGAGCATTTCAAGAGCAATGCTTCACTCAAGAACATAGCACTCCACTCCGATGTCTTACCCAAACAAACGACCGCCTCACCATGCTCGCCCGACCACCAATTAGGTTATCGAACGCCCACGCACTGCACGTCATTTGCAAGGGCTACCCACCAAAGTAGCTCATCAAATCTTGTTCGCAACATTGCCAAAAAGCCCACGAGCAAGGGACCGCACTACCGAACCCACGGAGCATTTCACTAGCAACGCATCAACTCAAAGAACATAGCTCTCCACTACAATGTTCTCGCCTAAAGAAACGACCGCCTCACCGTGCTTGCCCGACCACCTAGGTTATCGAACTACACGTACGGCACGCCGCTCCTCAAAGCTACCCACCGGGCAACTAATCAAATCTCGGCCGAATAATTACTAGGAAATGCCCACAAGCGATGGGGCACCGCTTACCGAACCCACCGAGCAATTTCCGAACATGCATCTAATCGCAGAACATGGCAGCCTACTACGATGTTTTGCCCCAACAAGCGACCGCCTCACCATGCTCGTCCGACGACCCAATAGGTTATCAAACGCTCACGTACTGCACGCCGCCACCGAGACCGCCCACCTAAGCAGCTTACCAAACTCCTGCTCGAGACAATGCCGTAAAAGCCCACGAGCGGCGGAGGTTACCGCCGACCGAACCAACCAACTCACTGACAAGATCTCAAATACAAAATCTAGCTTCTCATCGCGATGTTTGCACAAGCAAGCAACACCCGCACCATGGTCGCCCGACTACTGTGTTGGTTATCGAACGCCCACGTTAGAGAATGCCGCCGCCCACACTACCCACCGAGCAAGTCGCCGAATCTTGTTCTCGACACTCCGGAAAACTTTCTTGTGTGTTTCTTCGAGGGCCGCCGCCGCACTCGGCCCTTGGAAGTTACTCGCAAGTAAGCAGCCAACGACACCCTCTCAACACACCCTCCCCCTATAATAGGCTTAGAAGAATAATCCTCGTGAGTGCAGAGACATTGAAAGGCCGAGGAACCCACTCCGAATTTAAAGCCAATATAAGTTATTTTAAATTAATTATTATATAAGTTTATATTGATAAAAATATAAAACATAATATTTACACAATAATAAAATATTTATAATTTTAAAAATATTAAATAAATAAAAAACAAATAATTATTGAAAATATAAAAAATTAATAAATAAATCAAAATATGAATTAAAAATTACGAAATAATAATTTTTACTTTTAAAATTTATTTTGTTTATTTTATAATTATAAATAATTACTAAAATATTATTATTAATATAAAAATAACTAAATTACTTTTTAATTTAGTTAAAATTACGAAATAGTATGTTTTAAATGTATTTTTTTTATCTTAAAATAATAATTAATTGCTGCAAAATTATTAATAATATATAAAAATAAATTATTTATTTTTAATTTAGTAAAAATTACGAAATAAATACTTAAAATAATAATTAATTGCTGCAAAATTATTAATAATATATAAAAATAAATTATTTATTTTTAATTTAGTAAAAATTACGAAATAAATACTTAAAATAATAATTAATTGTCGCAAAATTATTAATAATATATAAAAATAAATTATTTATTTTTAATTTAGTCAAAATTACTTAAATAAGAGTATTTATTTTTTAAAATATATCTTTATTTAATAATTGTTGAAAATTATTTAATAATATATAAAAATAAATAATTTTTTTAATTTAGTTAAAACGGACGAGTGCAAGAGACATTGAAAGGCCGAGAACCCACTCCGCAATTGCGTTCTTGGAATGCAAAACTTTGGAAGGGCATAACTTTGCGTAGAAATGTCCGTTTTGACGAATTTTTTTGATTTCGGTATCTCGACGAGATCTACGCACTGCAAACTGCCTTCGCGGTTTGGCCTCGAATTTTTCAAAAAATGTGTTTTTCATATGTTAATTTGGTTTTTAAGTAAAATTATACGGTTTTTAGATTTTCAAACTCTACATACCATCGATCCGAGATCAATTTTCTGAAATTTCAAATTTGCACAACAATGCTCTTAACCTTAATTTTATGATGTGATTGGTCGATTTTGGAAAAGACAAATTTCAAGTTACATCAACCCTATATATAAAAGTGTTCCTCTATCCACAAATTGCATATGTGGTGTAGTGGTTGAAACTTTTATTGTTTTGCATGAGGTAGGAGTTCAAATCCCCACAAGTACAACTTTTGTTTTT
>JAWKAU010000223.1:160000-162500 GCA_033398695.1 Orobanche coerulescens
AAGCCCACGAGCAATGCACAGCACTACCGAACCCACGCAGCATTAAACAAGCAACCCAACAACACAAAGAACATAGCCGTCCACTACAATGTTCTCGCCCAAAGAAACGACGCCTCACCGTGCTTGCCCTACGACCTATGTTATCGAACTACACGCACTCAAAGCTACCCATAATCGAAATCTCGGTCGAATAATTACTAGGAAATGCCAAGCGATGGGGCACCGCTTTCGAACCCACGAGCCTTTCACTAGCAACGCATCAACTCAAAGAACATAGCTGTCCACTACAATGTTCTCGCCTAAAGAAACGATCGCCTCACCGTGCTTGCCCGACCACCTAGGTTATCGAACTACACGTACGGGTACGCCGCTCCTCGTGCTACCCAGGCGCCTAATCAAATCTCGGTCGAATAATTACTAGGAAATGCCCACAAGCGATGGGGCACCGCTTTACCGAACCCACGGAGCCTTCACTAGCAACGCATCAACTCAAAGAACATAGCCGCCCACTACAATGTTCGCCCAAAGAAACGACCGCCTCACCGTGCTTGCCCGACCACCTAGGTTATCGAACTACACGTGCACGTACGCCGCTTCCTCAGCTACCCACCGAAGCGCCTAATCGAAATCTCGGCCGAATAATTACTAGGATATGCCCACAAGCGATGGGGCACCGCTTTACCGAACCCACCGAGCAATTTCCGAACATGTATCTAATCGCGTAACATGGCACCCACTACGATGTTTTGCCCCAACAAGCGACCGCCTCACCATGCTCGTCCGACGACCCAATAGGTTATCAAACGCTCACGTACGGTCGTCGCCACCGAGACCGCCCACCCAAGCGCCTTACCAAACTCCCGCTCGAGACAATGCCGAGAAAAAGCCCACGAGCGGCGGAGGTTACCGCTCGACCGAACCAACCAACTCACTGACAAAGATCTCAAATACAAAATCTAGCTTCTCTCGCGATGTTTGCACAAGCAAGCAACACCCGCACCATGGTCGCCCGACTACCGTGTTGGTTATCGAACGCCCACGTTAGAGAATGCCGCCGCCCACACTACCCACCGGAGCAAGTCGCCGGAATCTTGTTCTCGACAACTGTAGGAAAACTTTCTTGTGTGTTTCTTTGGAGGGCCGCCGCACTCGGCCCTTGGAAGTTACTCGCAAGTAAGCGGCCACTACGACACCCTCTCAACACACCCTCCCCCTATAATAGGCTTAGAAGAATAATCCCTTGTGAGTGCAGTAGACATTGAAAGGCCGAGGAACCCACTCCGAATTTAAAGCCAATATAAGTTATTTTAAATTAATTATTATATAAGTTTATATTGATAAAAATATAAAACATTATATTTACACAATAATAAATTATTTATAATTTTATAAATATTAAATAAATAAAAACAAATAATTATTGAAAATATAAAAATTAATAAATAAATCAAAATATGAATTAAAAATTACGAAATAATAATTTTTACTTTTAAAATTTATTTTGTTTATTTTATAATTATAAATAATTACTAAAATATTATTATTAATATAAAAATAACTAAATTACTTTTTAATTTAGTTAAAATTACGAAATAGTATGTTTTAAATGTATTTTTTTTATCTTAAAATAATAATTAATTGTCATAAAATTATTAATAATATATAAAAATAAATTATTTATTTTTAATTTAGTAAAAATTACGAAATAAATACTTAAAATAATAATTAATTGCTGCAAAATTATTAATAATATATAAAAATAAATTATTTATTTTTAATTTAGTAAAAATTACGAAATAAATACTTAAAATAATAATTAATTGCTGCAAAATTATTAATAATATATAAAAATAAATTATTTATTTTTAATTTAGTCAAAATTACGAAATAAGAGTATTTATTTTTAAAATATATCTTTATTTAATAATTGTTGAAAATTATTTAATAATATATAAAAATAAATAATTTTTTTAATTTAGTTAAAACGGACGAGTGCATTAGACATTGAAAGGCGGAGAACCCACTCCGCAATTGCGTTCTTTGGAATGCAAAACTTTGGAAGGGCATAACTTTGCGTAGAAATGTCCGTTTTGGACGAATTTTTTTGATTTCGGTATCTCGACGAGATCTACGCACTGCAAACGGCCTTGGCGGTTTGGCCCTCGAATTTTTCAAAAAAATGTGTTTTTCATATGTTAATTTGGTTTTTAAGTAAAATTATACGGTTTTAGATTTTCAAACTCTACATACCATCGATCCGAGATCAATTTTCTGAAATTTCAAATTTGCACAACAATGCTCTTAACCTTAATTTTATGATGTGATTGGTCGATTTTGGAAAAGACAAATTTCAAGTTGCATCAACCCTATATATAAAAGTGTTCCTCTATCCACAAATTGCATATGTGGTGTAGTGGTTGAAACTTTTATTGTTTTGCATGAGGTAGGAGTTCAAATCCCCACAAGTACAACTTTTGTTTTTGGTATATATTGGAGTCTT
>JAWKAU010000223.1:167500-170000 GCA_033398695.1 Orobanche coerulescens
AAATTCACTCAGGGAGAAACCTTTTCCTCCTAGATGCCGTTCGTTCTTGAAGCTCAATCCATAGATTCCTTCAATTTTCTGTAGTAATTGATAACAAATTTCGCCGACACGCTTGCATAACCTCAATTCCGTTTCGGATTTTTAGATTTTGAAGCCACTGGCGAATCTGGGGCTTCTGCGCCAGAACCTGCGCAGCCTCCGCTGCGTGAATCGCTCACCTCCACCTCAAATGGCGAAAGGAAAGAATGGAAGTGCCAAGAAGAAGGCTGCGACGAAAGACCCTGGATGCTCGAAAACAAATGAATCGAAGCCACCCACGCAAGGGAACAGGCCACAGTAGTTCGTATGAACACTTCTGTGTGGAAAATGTTGGTGGGGGCTACGGGATATGGAATTACCAGTAGTAGATGGGGTTTCACTACCTGTGATTGATGTGGAACATGTGGAAAACACCATGGGTGGAGCCGCTTCAACCCCCAAGGATATTGAAAACTCATTGGCCGCAGATGCACAAGGTGGTGATAAAAGCCACAGTGGAGGCGAGAAGTTCTAAAGAAGCCTTTTGTGGAGCTTTTTCTGAAAACCGTAGTCCTTCAAATGGCTTGAAGTTGGAATATACTCCACCTCAAGGAGAAGATGTTCTTTTAGATGACGAAGACATTGACGACATCACCAAAACTTGGGGCTTTTGCCTCGTTGGGTATTTTACTCATCGGCATCCGGTAAAGAAGCAATGTTGAAACTTTGTAGTTTCGGAAGGTCAAGTTCACCTACATTCCGTATGTAAATGGTCGATTCTCTTTAAATTCGAAAATGAGCATGATAGGGACTTGGTTCTTCATGGGGGCCATATTCAATTTACTGGCGCTCCTATTGTGAAGGTTCTACCAAATTGGTTTCGATTCGGAGACGATGACATTAAGAAAGTGCTTGGTCTGGATCACACTTCCGTTATTGCCTCAGTCTTTGGAATGAGAAAGCAATAGGCAAAATAACATCCCGAGTGGGTAAGCCTATTACAACCGACAAAATGACGCAGACGAAAGGACGATGCAATTACGCCCGAGTCCTTGTTGAAGTGGATGCCTCAAAGAAATTGATCCGACGATTAATGTAGCAACCAAGAATGGCTTTGCTTTTGAGCAAGAAGTGTGTTATGAGTTTGAACCCGATTATTGTAGTCATTGCAATCACATTGGGCATAATCTTGATAAATGCAAGCAAGTTACTCTGTTGCCCCCACACCCCCTGTCAAGAAAAATGACAAAGGCAAAAACGTGAGTTACCACTGATGCGGGGCAAACCGAGCATGCCGAGATGCATAACCGGCTTGAGTGTACCGAGGACAACTCGGGCAATCGTGATACCGCTTCCACCGATGACATCAATATTTGCTTGTGGAGGAATCAACTAGCAAAGGCTGTCGATCGAATCCCGGATTCAAGCGGAGATCGTTGCACCCACTGATTTAGAGTTCCACACCATGGGGAAAAAGAACAGGATAGAGAAGGAAAGGAGCAATAGTAGTCGCTATGGTATGCTTTCCCCATCGCGAAACCGAAAAATCAACTCTATCGGAGGAGAGAAATCAATAACATCAAAATTTTGAAGAAGGGGTCACCTTTCCTTCAAACAATGAATATAGCAGCTTGGAATATTAGGGGCTTTAACGCGCCCTAAAGCGTGATGAGGTGATCAAGCTCATCCGTGAGAATAAAGTTGATATTCGGGAATTATCGAAACCAAGACAGACACACATCGCCTTTCTTGGTTTGTTGAGAAACGTTTACTTGGTTGGAGCTACACTAGTAATTTTGATGTGGTAGCTAGAGGCCGTATCGCTATTCTTTGGAATCCATCAAAAGTGGATCTCATTGTGACCGATATTCATCCGCAAGTTATTCATGCCAACGTGACTGCAAAGTCACCAAGCATTGCTTCGTGGTTAGTTTTATTTACGGGCTTCACTCCATCGGGAGAGGAAGCTTCTTTGGAGTAACTTGGAGCAGAATAAGCCAAAACAACCTGCCCGGCTGCTTTTGGGAGACTTCAACTCTGTTCTCAAGCCTAAGAACGCATTAATGGAGAACCGGTTGTTACGAGAGACATCATTGATTTTGGGGCTTGTGTGAATTATCAATATTGTTGACGTACAATCTTCAGTTTTTACCATACGTGGACTAATAATCTGTGTGGACCAAGCTAGATAGAGCTATGGTCGATGATAATTGGTTGCAAGCGGACTTCTTCGCCCATGCCACATTCCCGCCACCGGGCTTTTCGCACCATTCACCTTGCGTGGTATCAATTTTCGAGCATACAAGTTCTGGGGTACCCCTTGGCGCTTTTTCAACATGTGGACCGACCATGAGCTATTTTTACCACTTGTTGAAGAGGCTTGGCACCCAAGTTTATGGTTCTGCATGTTTAAATTATGTGCCAAGTTAAAGACGGCCAAAGCTCTTATGAAGGAGCTTAATAAGAAGCACTATTCTCACAT
>JAWKAU010000223.1:175000-177500 GCA_033398695.1 Orobanche coerulescens
AACATAGCACTCCACTCCGATGTCTTACCCAAACAAACGACCGCCTCACCATGCTCGCCCGACCACCAATTAGGTTATCGAACGCCCACGTCCCGGAACCTCATTAGCCAGGGCTCCCCACCAAAGTAGCTCATCAAATCTTGTTCGCAACCTTGCCAAAACAGCCCCCGAGCAAGGGCCCGCACTCCCGACCCCCCGGAGCATTTCACTCGCAACGCATCACCCCAAAGAACATCGCTGTCCACTACAATGTTCTGCCCAACGACACGACCGCCTCACCGTGCTTGCCCGACCACCTAGGTTATCGAACTACACGTACCGGTACGTCGCTCCCTCAGGCTACCCACCGGAGCGGCTGACAGTAATCTCGGTCAATTAATTACTAGGAAATGACAACCAGCGGGGGGGCACCGCTTTACCGAACCCACCGAGCAATTTCCGAACATGTATCTAATCGCGTAACATGGCAGCCCACTACGATGTTTTGCCCCAACAAGCGACCGCCTCACCATGCTCGTCCACGACCCAATAGGTTATCCAACGCTCACGTACCGGTCGTCGCTCACCGAGATCGCCCACCCAGCGGCTTACCAAACTCCCGCTCGAGACAATGCGTGAAAAAAAGCCCACGAGCGGCGGAGGTTACCGCCGACCAACCAACCAACTCACGGACAAAGATCTCAAATACAAAATCTAGCTTCTCTCTGCGATGTTTGCACAAGCAAGCAACACCCGCACCATGGTCGCCCGACTACCTGTTGGTTATCGAACGCCCACGTTAGAGAATGCCGCTCGCCCACACTACCCACCGGAGCAAGTCGCGGAATCTTGTTCTCGACAACTGTAGGAAAACTTTCTTGTGTGTTTCTTTGGAGGGCCGCACTCGGCCCTTGGAAGTTACTCGCAAGTAAGCGACCTTCGACACCCTCTCAACACACCCTCCCCCTATAATAAGGCTTAGAAGAATAATCCCTTGTGAGTGCATTAGACATTGAAAGGCCGAGGAACCCACTCGAATTTAAAGCCAATATAAGTTATTTTAAATTAATTATTATATAAGTTTATATTGATAAAAATATAAAACATTATATTTACACAATAATAAATTATTTATAATTTTATAAATATTAAATAAATAAAAACAAATAATTATTGAAAATATAAAAATTAATAAATAAATCAAAATATGAATTAAAAATTACGAAATAATAATTTTTACTTTTAAAATTTATTTTGTTTATTTTATAATTATAAATAATTACTAAAATATTATTATTAATATAAAAATAACTAAATTACTTTTTAATTTAGTTAAAATTACGAAATAGTATGTTTTAAATGTATTTTTTTTATCTTAAAATAATAATTAATTCTTTATAAAATTATTAATAATATATAAAAATAAATTATTTATTTTTAATTTAGTAAAAATTACGAAATAAATACTTAAAATAATAATTAATGGCCGCAAAAGTAATAATAATATCTAAAAATAAATTATTTAATTATAATTTAGTAAAAATTACGAACAAACTACTTAAAATAATAATTAATTCCGTAAAATTATTAATAATATATAAAAATAAATTATTTATTTTTAATTTAGTCAAAATTACGAAATAAGAGTATTTATTTTTAAAATATATCTTTATTTAATAATTGTTGAAAATTATTTAATAATATATAAAAATAAATAATTTTTTTAATTTAGTTAAAACGGACGAGTGCAAGAGACATTGAAAGTAGGAGAACCCACTCCGCAATTGCGTTCTTTGGAATGCAAAACTTTGGAAGGGCATAACTGCGTAGAAATGTCCGTTTTGGACGAATTTTTTTGATTTCGGGTATCTCGACGAGATCTACGCAATGCAAACGGCCTTCGCGGTTTGGCCTCGAATTTTTCAAAAAAAATGTGTTTTTCATATGTTAATTTGGTTTTTAAGTAAAATTATACGGTTTTTAGATTTTCAAACTCTACATACCATCGATCCGAGATCAATTTTCTGAAATTTCAAATTTGCACAACAATGCTCTTAACCTTAATTTTATGATGTGATTGGTCGATTTTGGAAAAGACAAATTTCAAGTTGCATCAACCCTATATATAAAAGTGTTCCTCTATCCACAAATTGCATATGTGGTGTAGTGGTTGAAACTTTTATTGTTTTGCATGAGGTAGGGAGTTCAAATCCCCACAAGTACAACTTTTGTTTTTGGTATATATTGGAGTCTTTTCCACCCATGACACATAGAGAAGAAGTCTTTGGAGCCAATAACACATTTTTTTACCGACCCGACTTTCATTTGTGCTTGTTGTAATAACATCTGCGACTCCGAGCCGGCACACAACCTATGAGACTTTTTCTCCCGACAAAGTCGTGATGCCTTCTCGAATTTCATAATGTGCACTATTGGCACTCCACGATCTCAAAACGATATATTTTTTACCGACTCAGTCGGCATGCCTTCCCGACTTTCAGCCGTGCTTGTTGTACACTCC
>JAWKAU010000223.1:182500-192500 GCA_033398695.1 Orobanche coerulescens
AGAAGGCTGCGACGAAAGACCCTGGATGCTCGAAAACAAATGAATCGAAGCCAGCCACTGCAAGGGAACAGGCCACGACCGGTTCTGTATGAACACTTCATTGTGGAAAATGTTGGTGGGGGCTACGGGATATGGAATTACACCGTAGTAGATGGTGTTTCACTACTGTGATTGATGTGGAACATGTGGAAAACACCATGGGTGGAGCCGCTTCAACCCCCAAGGATATTGAAAACTCATTGGCTGCAGATGCACGAGGTGGTGATAAAAAGCCACGGTGGAGGCAAAGAAGTTCTAAAGAAGCCTTTGTGGAGCTTTTTCTTTGAAAACCGTAGTCCTTCAAATGGCTTGAAGTTGGAATATACTCCACCTCAAGGAGAAGATGTTCTTTTAGATGACGAAGACATTGACGACATCACCAAAACTTGGGGCTTTTGCCTCGTTGGGTATTTTACTCATCGGCATCCGGCAAAGAAGCAATGTTGAAACTTTGTAGTTTCGGAAGGTCAAGTTCACCTACATTCCGTATGTAAATGGTTGGATTCTCTTTAAATTCGAAAATGAGCATGATAGGGACTTGGTTCTTCATGGGGGCCATATTCAATTTACGGGCGCTCCTATTCTTGAAGGTTCTACCAAATTGGTTTCGATTCGGAGACGATGACATTAAGAAAGTGCGGTCTGGATCACACTTCCGTTATTGCCTCCGGAGTCGGGAATGAGAAAGCAATAGGCAAAATAACATCCCGAGTGGGTAAGCCTATTACAACCGACAAAATGACGCAGAAGAAAGTACGATGCAATTACGCCAGATTCCTTGTTGAAGTTGATTCCTCAAAGAAATATATCATGAAATATAATGTAGCAACCAAGAATTGCTTTGCTTTTGAGCAAGAAGTGTGTTATGAGTTTGAACACGATTATTGTAGTCATTGAAATCACATTGGGCATAATCTTGATAAATGCAAGCAAGTTACTACTGTTGCCCCCACACCCCCGTCAAGAAAAATGACAAAGGCAAAAACGTGAGTTACCACGATGCGGGCAAACCGAGCATGCCGAGATGCATAACCGCCTTGAGTGTACGAGGACAACTCGGGCAATCGTGATACCGCTTCCACCGATGACACCGAATATTTGCTTGTGGAGGAATCAACTAGCAAAAGGTTCGCCCAATCGGAATCCCAGATTCCAAGCGGAGATCGTTGCACCCAGATTTAGAGTTCCACACCATGGGGAAAAAGACAGGATAGAGAAGGAAAGGAGCAATAGTAGTCGCTATGGTATGCTTTCCCCATCGCTGAAACCGAAAATCAACTCTATCGAGGAGAGAAATCAATAACATCAAAATTTTGAAGAAGGGGTCAGCCCTTTCCTTCAAACAATGAATATAGCAACTTGGAATATTAGGGCTTTAACGCGCCCCTAAAGCGGGATGAGGTGATCAAGCTCATCCGTGAGAATAAAGTTGATATTCTGGGACTTATCGAAACCAAGACGTACACACATCGCCTTTCTTGGTTTGTTGAGAAACGTTTACTTGGTTGGAGCTACACTAGTAATTTTGATGTGGTAGCTAGAGGCCGTATCGCTATTCTTTGGAATCCATCAAAAGTGGATCTCATTGTGACCGATATTCATCCGCAAGTTATTCATGCCAACGTGACTGCAAAGTCACCAAGCATTGCTTCGTGGTTAGTTTTATTTACGGGCTTCACTCCATCGGGAGAGGAAGCTCCTTTGGAGTAACTTGGAGCGAATAAGCCGCAAACAACCCGCCCGGCTTTTGGGAGACTTCAACTCTGTTCTCAAGCCGAAGAACGCATTAATGGAGAACCGTTGTTACGAGACATCATTGATTTTGGGGCTTCTTTGTGAATTACTTGAATATTGTTGACGACAATCTTCAGGTTTTTACCATACGTGGACTAATAATTGTGTGGACCAAGCTAGATAGAGCTATGGTCGATGATAATTGGTTGCAAGCGGACTTCTTCGCCCATGCCACATTCCCGCCACCGGGCTTTTCGCACCATTCACCTTGCGTGGTATCAATTTTCGAGCATACAAGTTCGGGGTACCCCTTGGCGCTTTTTCAACATGTGGACTGACCATGAGCTATTTTTACCACTTGTTGAAGAGGCTTGGCAGACAAGTTTATGGTTACGCATGTTTAAATTATGTGCCAAGTTAAAGACGGCCAAAGCTCTTATGAAGGAGCTTAATAAGAAGCACTTTTCTCACATTTCAACTCGTGCTAAGAATGCTAGGCGAAGCTCAAAGAGGCCCAACTGAAGCTCCACGATTGCCCGAGCGATGCGGAAGCTCGAGCAAATTTACCGATTCTTAGACAAACCGCTCTAAACTCCGGTAAGGTGAGAAGCATTTTTTCCAACAAAAATCAAAATGTCGGTTCCAAATTCATAGTGAAAAAAGCACCAAGTATTTCCATGCTAAAGATAAGCGGAATGTCAAAAGGAACAACATTGCCACTGAAGTTCGGGACGATGGAAGTAGTACTACCTCAACGGATGAAGTTTCGAGTTTGTAGCTTATTACAAAAAACTTGGGGACGTAAGAGGCTACGCAAGATATTGATCTATCCGTGGTCCGGCTAGGTTCTTTAATTACGGCCGAGGATTGCGAGTATTTATCGGGACCGATTACGGACACGGAGATAAAAGGAGCTTTGAATAATATTGCTGGAGAAAGATCTCCCGGACTGATGGATTCACTTCGACCTTTTTCAAAAAGTTGGGGCACGGTAGGCACAAGCGTTACCGAGGCTGTTAAGGAAGTGTTTCGCTCGGGTTCACTACTTAGACGGCTCAATCATACCGCCATCACATTGGTTCCCAAGGCCACCATTCCTCTTGTGTCACTGACATGTGCCCATTGCATGCCGCAATGTCATTTATAAAATTTGCTCTAAAATTCTCGGCAACGATTGAGCTCGCTTTGCACTATATTGTGGACGAAGCGCAAGTGCCTTCGTAAAGGGCGTAATATGGTCGATAATATTCACCTAATGCAGAGATGCTCAGAAATATTTGCGTAAGAGGATTTCCCCTCGTTGTACAATCAAAATTGATCTCAGAAGGCTTTTGATTCAATAGCACGGACCTTCCTTCAACAGTGCTTGATGGGTTGGGATTCCCAGCACGATTTGTAGGTGGATTATGGAATGTGTTACTTCCACATCTTATTCGATTACGATGTGGAAGGCTTCGGGCATTTTAACGGGGCTAAAGGGCTTCGTCGTGAGACCCTTTATCCCCTATCTTTTTGTCATTTGCCTCGAGTATCTATCGCGGCTTATCAAATCGAAGACGGTTAAAGGGTCGCTTCAATTTTCATCCGAAATGCGACAAGCTCAGAATAAGCCACCTAGCCTTTTGCGGATGATTTAATGCTTCTTTCAAGAGGGGACGAAAATCCATTAGAATTCTCATGGACTGCTTAAAAGACTTTGGGGCCAAATCGGGTCTTGAAATGAATGTCCTAAATCGAATATATTCATGGCTGGTGTTAACAACTTAGATTCCACCGTAATCCTTGCCGACACGCAATCGACTCTCGGAGTCATGCCTTTAGATATCTGGGTATACCCCTCTCACCTGAGCGCATCACGCTGGGGCAATTTGGCGAGCTTGTGGACAAGATAGCTTCGTATGTTAATGTGTGGAACTCTGCCACTCTTTCTTACGCAGGCGGTCCGAACTTATAAGATCGGTCTTGCAGGAGTTGAAGTTTTTGGATGAGTATATTTCCTCTTCCAGCCTCTGCTCGCTTGAAGATTGTCCAAATCTTCGGCGGTTCCTCGGGGTCCGGTGGTGCGACAGCTTGCTTGGCATTCTATTTGCCTTCCTCGTTTAGAAGGAGGCACAGGATTTAGGGACTTGAAAGCTTGGAACCAGGCCGCTAGCCAAAACTCTTTGGAATATGCAAGCGAAAAAGATACATTATGGTACAAATGGATTCACCATGTGTACCTCCGGGTGCATCATTGTGGGATGGAACATTCATAAAGACGACTCCCTCTTCAAAAATCTTTTTGCGACCCGCAATTACATGATTGAGAAGTTGGGATCTCGAATTTAGTCGCGGATGCCCTTCATAGGGGAGGCCGGGCAACATGTAAAAGGTTTGAGTAGTAGTTATGAATTTTTCCGACCGAGAGGGACTAACGTACCATGGAAAGGAGCTGTTTGGGGCACACATGTAATACGCCCAAACATTCTTTCATATTATGGCTTTGCGCGCTATCCCGACTTCGAACCAAGGACAGGCTTGGTTTCCTCGAGTTGGATCCGAGGTGTGCCTTATGTAACATGTATAACGAGACAGCAGCGCACCTATTCTTTGAATGCGTGGTCGTGAGCAAATTTGGTGCAATCCGGGCTGGATTGGCTTAAGGCGGCAGATGTCTACGCTCAAGAGTGCCCTCAAGTGGATTAAAAAGAAATCAAAGGGGCTGGATGGCAAACCAAAGGGAAGAAGGCCATGGCGGCGACTGTACCATATTTGGTCCGCTTCTAATAGGAAGATTTTTGAGAATGAAGTGCCGAACATAGACAACATTATCGGGAAGATCCAGATTCATGTCTATAGATCTATTTATGCACTATACCCACATGTATTAACCGAGTTGGAAAAGAAGGCCCCTTGGAACATGCTTGGCCGTTCTTGTTGATTTTACTTTTGATTTGTTTCGTGTGAGGAGCCGACTTGTGGTTACCCACTTGCATGATCTGTTGTTTGTTTGATTTGCACGAGAGAGTTGCCAACGTGTGGTTATCCTCTCGCATTTTGTTCCGGTCCGTCGAGGTGATTTTTCACCAACACTTTTGATCAATACATATTTATTTACCGATCAAAATAGAAAGAGCTCTCGATCTGTCAATCCTTACTATGTCTGGACTCAGTAAGTTTCCCGTGTTGAGTCAAATTAAGCCGCAGCTCCACTCCTAGTGGTGCCCTTCCGTCAATTCCTTTAAGTTTCACCTTGCGACCATACTCCCCTAACCCAAAGACTTTGATTTCTCATAAGGTGCCGCGGAGTCCTAAAAGCAACATCCGCCGATCCTGGTCGGCATCGTTTATGGTTGAGACTAGGACGGTATCGATCGTCTTCGAGCCCCCAACTTTCGTTCTTGATTAATGAAAACATCTCGCAAATGCTTTGTGCTTGTTCGTCTTTCATAAATCCAAGAATTTCACCTCGACTATGAAATACGAATGCCCCAGTCCTCGTTAATCATTACTCCGATCCCGAAGGCCAACGAAATAGGACCTAATCCTATAATGTTATCCCATGCTAATGTATACAGAGCGAAGGCTTGCTTTGAGCACTCTAATTTCTTCAAAGTAACGGAGGAACGACCCGGCCAATTAAGACCAGAGCGCATCGCCGCAGTAAGGACAAGCCGACCGTGCACACCCAAAGGCGGACCGAACGACCCAACCCAAAGTCCAACTACGAGCTTTTTAACCGCAACAACTTAAATATACGCTATTGGAGCTGGAATTACCGCGGCCGCGCACCGTGACTTGCCTCCAATGGATCCTCGTTAAGGGATTTAGATTGTACTCATTCCAATTACTGCACTCGATGAGCCCGGTATTGTTATTTATTGTCACTACCTCCCGTGTCGATTGGGTAATTTGCGCGCCTCGCCTTCCTTGGATGTGGTAGCCGTTTCTCGTGCTCCCTCTCCGATCGAACCCTAATTCTCCGTCACCCGTCACCACCATAGTAGGCCACTATCCTACCATCGAAAGTTGATAGGCGTAAATTTGAATGATGCGTCGCGGCACAAAGGCCGTGCGATCCGTCGAGTTATCATGAATCATCGCAGCAACAGCGAGCCCGTGTCGACCTTTATCTAATAAATGCATCCCTTCCAAGTCGGGGTTTGTTGCACGATTAGCTCTAGAATTACTACGGTTATCCGAGTAGCAGTACCATCAAACAAACTATAATCGATTTAATGAGCCATTCGCAGTTCCACAGTCTAATTAGTTCATACTTACACATGCATGGCTTAATCTTTGAGACAAGCATATGACTACCGCGTGATCAACCAGTAGCATTCCTTAAAGACGCCGGCAACGCATGAGCTAAGCCACAAGGGCTCATTCAAACGTGCACGGTCGTCGTTCGCCTGAAGCGCCGAACGCATGATTCGAGGTAAGCGGCGATTGAACACCTCTTACCTACTAAATATTCCGTATCCAAGAGATCGTACACCGCGCCATGGGCCAACATCTAAGGCACACAAATTGGGGCATTAAACGTGGAACACAACAGTGGTTTGTGGTTCACCCAACACCGCATCCACAAAGGGGAGCAAGACAAGGCGAAAAACTTGACACTTCAATCATTCAAATGCCTTCAAGATAGGTACTCAACACAGAAACCAACAAGCGGCCAAGACATGCTTGAGCCAAGAATCAAGAGGCATATATGAGACGGGCGTCGTTGCCCGAGCAAGGATCCAACATACTCATATAAACCAATCACCACTCACGCACCATACGTATACAATGCCCGAACACAAGGAATTATAAGCCATCACGAAACATAATATGTGCATCATGACAAAGAACAACAACTCACGCCCAAGCATTGCCCGATAGGCACGTAGGAAACAAATCACTAGCAAGACACATGATCATACTGTAACATGGTTTCGAATTCAAAAGAATTTCAAAAAACCAATATGCTCATTCTTAACAAACATTCGACTTCGCCGAATGCACCCATTACCGATACCCACAAGTAGCTGACAACAAAACATAGCATCCAAACGAGCCCACAATAAAGAAACTTGATTTTTATTTCACCTAAGCAACACCAACCGTCCGATAGAACACACCATCTTTAAATATTAGGTAAAAGGTACCAACAAACTTGAATATTTCATCAAGCAACACCACCATCCGATAGAACAAGCCATCTTTAAATATTAGGGACAAGGGACCAATCAACCGACCGAGCAATTCAAGAGCAATGCTTTGACTCAAGAACATAGCACTCCACTCCGATGTCTTACCCAAACAAACGAACGACTCACAGAGAACTCCCGACCACCAATTAGGTTATCGAACGCCCACGCACGGTGCGTCATTTGCAAGGGCTACCACCAAAGTAGCTCACCAAATCTTGTTCGCGACACCGCCAAAAAGCCCACGAGCAAAAAGGGACCGCACTACCGAACCGACGGAGCATTTCAAGAGCAATGCTTCGACTCAAGAACATAGCACTCCACTCCGATGTCTTACCCAAACAAACGACCGCCTCACCATGCTCGCCCGACCACCAATTAGGTTATCGAACGCCCACGTGCAGTGCGTCATTTGCAAGGGCTACCCACCAAAGTAGCTCATCAAATCTTGTTCGCAACATTGCCAAAAAGCCCACGAGCAAGGGACCGCACTCACCGAACCCAAGGAGCATTACAATACCAAAGCATCAACTCAAAGAACATAGATTTCCACTACAATGTTCTCCCCAAACAAACGACCGCCTCACCGTGCTTGCCCGACCACCTAGGTTATCGAACTACACGTACCGGTACGTCGCTCCCTCCTGATACCCACCGAAGCAGCTAACTGAAATCTCGGTCGAATAATTACTAGGAAATGCCCACAAGCGATGGGGCACCGCTTTACCGAACCCACCGAGCAATTTCCGAACATGTATCTAATCGCAGAACATGGCAGCCCACTACGATGTTTTGCCCACACAACCGACCCCCTCACCATGCTCGTCCGACTACCCACAAGGTTATCAAACGCTCACGTACGGTGCGCCGCTCACCGAGATCGCCCACCCAAGCAGGCTGCAAACTCCTGCTCGAGACAATGCGAGAAAGCCCACGAGCGCGGAGGTTACCGCCGACCGAACCAACCAACTCACTGACAAAGATCTCAAATACAAAATCTAGCTTCTCTCTGCGATGTTTGCACAAGCAAGCAACACTGGCACCATGGTCGCCCGACTACTGTGTTGGTTATCGAACGCCCACGTTAGAGAATGCCGCCGCCCACACTACCCACCTGAGCAAGTCGCCGAATCTCGTTCTCGACACTGCCGGAAAACTTTCTTGTGTGTTTCTTTGGAGGGCCGCCGCTGCACTCGGCCCTGGAAGTTACTCGCAAGCAGTTAAGCGGCCATTCGTGACACCCTCTCAACACACCCTCCCCTATAATAGGCTTAGAAGAATAATCCTCATGAGTGCAGACATTGAAAGGCGAGGAACCCACTCCGAATTTAAAGCCAATATAAGTTATTTTAAATTAATTATTATATAAGTTTATATTGATAAAAATATAAAACATTATATTTACACAATAATAAATTATTTATAATTTTATAAATATTAAATAAATAAAAAAACAAATAATTATTGAAAATATAAAAATTAATAAATAAATCAAAATATGAATTAAAAATTACGAAATAATAATTTTTACTTTTAAAATTTATTTTGTTTATTTTATAATTATAAATAATTACTAAAATATTATTATTAATATAAAAATAACTAAATTACTTTTTAATTTAGTTAAAATTACGAAATAGTATGTTTTAAATGTATTTTTTTATCTTAAAATAATAATTAATTGTCCAAAATTATTAATAATATATAAAAATAAATTATTTCTTTTAAATTTAGTAAAAATTACTAAATAAATACTTAAAATAATAATTAATTGCTGCAAAATTATTAATAATATATAAAAATTAAATATTTATTTTTAATTTAGTAAAAATTACGAAATAAATACTTAAAATAATAATTAATTGCGGCAAACTTATTAATAATATCTAAAAATAAATTATTTATTTTTAAGTTAGTCAAAATTACGAAATAAGAGTCTTTATTTTTTAAAATATATCTTTATTTAATAATTGTTGAAAATTATTTAATAATATATAAAAATAAATAATTTTTTTAATTTAGTTAAAACGGACGAGTGCATTAGGCGTTGAAAGGCGGAGAACCCACTCCGCAATTGCGTTCTTTGGAATGCAAAACTTTGGAAGGGCATAACTTTGCGTAGAAATGTCCGTTTTGGGAATTTTTTTGATTTCGGTATCTCGACGAGATCTACGCACGCAAACGCCTTCAGTTTGGCCCTCGAATTTTTCAAAAAAAATGTGTTTTTCATATGTTAATTTGGTTTTAAGTAAAATTATACGGTTTTTAGATTTTCAAACTCTACATACCATCGATCCGAGATCAATTTTCTGAAATTTCAAATTTGCACAACAATGCTCTTAACCTTAATTTTATGATGTGATTGGTCGATTTTGGAAAAGACAAATTTCAAGTTGCATCAACCCTATATATAAAAGTGTTCTCTATCCACAAATCGCATATGTGGTGTAGTGGTTGAAACTTTTATTGTTTTGCATGAGGTAGGGAGTTCAAATCCCCACAAGTACAACTTTTGTTTTTGGTATATATTGGAGTCTTTTCCACCCATGACACATAGAGAAGAAGTCTTTGGAGCCAATAACACATTTTTTTACCGACCCGACTTTCATTTGTGCTTGTTGTAATAACATCTGCGACTCCGAGCCGGCACACAACCTATGAGACTTTTTCTCCCGACAAAGTCGTGATGCCTTCTCGAATTTCATAATGTGCACTATTGGCACTCCACGATCTCAAAACGATATATTTTTTACCGACTCAGTCGGCATGCCTTCCCGACTTTCAGCCGTGCTTGTTGTACACTCCTTGATAATAATAACCATTGCGACTCCGAGCCGACGCACAACCCAACAATATTTTACCACACTTCATGTTGTGCTTGTGCACCGTCTCGAAGTAACCGTCGGGACTCCGAGCTGGCACAACACTAGATGCCTTGATCAACCCTAGATTGATAAAAGGACTTCGAGAAAACTTCATCAAGACAAACGGGGGACATAGAGGGCACTGGACTAATGCATTTGTAACCTCCGATATGGTTGGGTGAGAGGAAA
>JAWKAU010000223.1:195000-196459 GCA_033398695.1 Orobanche coerulescens
GCGGGCCTCCACCAGAAGTTTCTCTCGCTTCGCCCCGCCTGGCATAGTTCACCATCTTTCGGGTCCCGACAGTATGCTCACTCGAACCCTTCTCGGAAGATCAAGGTCGGTCGGCGTTGCACCCTCTAGGGGATCGCGCCACGGTCCTTCCTTGCGCCTTACGGGTTTACTTGCCGTTGACTCGCACATGTCGGACTCCTTGGTCCGTGTTTCAAGACGGGTCGAATGGGAGCCCACAGCCCAGCACCGGGAGCACGCAGCTGCCACAAAGCACGCCAGAAGCGCTGCCGTCCGCCACGATCGGGCGGCGGCATTCCACGGGCATATCGTGTGTCCGGGCTTTGGACGGCGCCTCAATCCGCGCTGGTCGGCGCCCGGAGTCGACGGCAGACCGGCTCTCGCCGTTCCACATCCGATCGGGACACACCGCGGCCCCATCCGCTTCCCTCCCGACAATTTCAAGCACTCTTTGACTCTCTTTTCAAAGTCCTTTTCATCTTTCCTCGCGGTACTTGTTCGCTATCGGCCTCGCCCGTATTTAGTCGGGCGGAATATACCGCCCGATTGGGGCTGCATTCCCAAACAACCCGACTCGCCGAAGCGGTGCCTCGTGATGCGGCAGTCCGGCACAACGGCTCTCACCCTCTGTGGCGCCACCTTCGGTGGACTGCGCCCGATCCGTCGCTGAGGACACTTCTCCAGACTACCACGGACTGCAAAGCCGCCCGATTTTCAAGTGGGCTATTCCGGATTCGCTCGCCGTTACTAGGGGAATCCTTGTAAGTTTCTTTTCCTCCGCTATTGATATGCTTAAACTCGGCGGGTAATCCCGCCCGACCTCGGGTCATGATCGAAACACAAGCAGCCTCGTGCCTATGGGTCTATAATAGAGCCCAACAAGCAACACCATCCGACACGGCAGGGCGAGTTGAAGATTCAACCACCACCGGTCGTGACGTGAGTCGCCGCGCGGGTTCGCATTTAGACCAGCCGCACATTGGTGTGCACGGGAGGCCATTATCCGCCCACCAAAACACGCCACGTAGGGACGGGAGGGAGGGCGACGCGATGTGTGACGCCCAGCAGACGTGCCCTTAGCCATAAGACTCGGGCGCAACTTGCGTTCAAAGACTCGATGGTTCACTGGATTCGCAATTCACACCAAGTATCGCATTTAAGCTCACGTTCTTCATCGATACGAGCCGAGATATCCGTTGCCGAGAGTCATTTTGACATATTCGAGAGACATCCTTTCCCCACGCTCTCACCGCGAAGGCGGCAAGAGGCGGGCGCTTCTATCGTTTCCTTGGCGCATACCGCGCCGGGGTTCGTTAGCCCGCATAACGCACACCTAGGTGCCTGCATGCGCGGGAGTGGAATGCGACGTGATCGCCACAATTCCGTATAGTTGACATGTTCGCGAGTGCCGCTTATAGGTATCGGCAATGATCCTTCCTTG
>JAWKAU010000224.1:0-196000 GCA_033398695.1 Orobanche coerulescens
TGCAACCCTTACCCATTCCACAGCAAGTCTGGAGTGATATCTCCGTGGATTTCATTGGAGGATTGCCTAAATCAGGAGGCATGGACACCATACTAGTAGTAGTGGACAGACTCAATAAATATGCCCACTTCATGGCATTAGCTCATCCCTATACTGCCAGAGAGGTGGCTGAAATTTTCTTGAAGGAAGTGGTGAAATTACATGGATTCCCCACATCCATAGTATCAGATTATTTTTGAGTGGATTCTGGACTGAATTGTTCAAACTGGCAGGAACTAAATTGAAATTCAGCTCAGCTTATCATCCACAAACTGATGGTCAGACTGAAGTGGTTAACAGGTGCCTAGAACTATCTTGACAGGCACCAGGCCAAGACAGTGGGTGAAATGGTTGGATTGGGCTGAATACTACTGGTATAATACCAATTACTACTCCACTATTAAAATGACCCCTTTCGAAGAACTATATGGCAGAAAACCACCACCACTGGTGAGAGATGTGCAGAAGATCAAGATGGAGGAAGTAACACAGTAAAGAAATGAACTACTGGGGATACTGAAGGAGCAGTTACATCAAGCTCAAAATAGAATGAGGCAACAGGCAGATCAACATAGGAGGGAGGTGAACTTTGAAGTAGGAGATAAAGTTTACTTGAAGATTCAACCTTATAAATTGAAGAAGCTGGCTAAGAGGATCAACCAGAAATTGAGCCCTAGATTCTATGGTCGCTATGAGATTTTGGAGAAAATTGGGGAAGTTGCCTATAAATTGAAACTGCCAGAAGATAGTAGAGTGCATCCTGTCTTCCATGTGTCCTTGCTTAAACCAGTGGTGAAAGACACAGCATATGTACAACCCTTACCACCCATCATCTCTGAGGAATGGGAGCTGCAGTGTGATCATGAAGAAATTTTAGCAGAGACAAATGAAAACAGGGAATTGCTGGTAAAATGGAAGAACCTGCCTGCTCATGAGAATTCTTGGGAACCTTGCAATAAGCTGAGGGAAGAGTTTCCTATGTTACACCTTGAGGACAAGGTGGTATTTGAGGGGGGGGGGGGGGGGTTGATGAGAATGCAATCACAGGGAATAAAACAAAGAAGCTGCTAGTGTATGAGAGAGGGAAGTGGAGGGGCCCTAGAGAAGAGACCACGGTTAGGAGAGGAAATTGAAGGTACATGGACTAGAGCCACCTGGCATTAGGAAGTTAGAGAGAGAGAAAAGAAAATGCCTATATAGTGGGAGGACCTCGTGGAAGGGGGATTTAGTAACAGAATTGGGTCGGGATAGCTTGGGAGCTAAGGCAGTAGTGTAGCCATTTTAATTTCTTCTTTTTCCTTCTAAACTCTTCACAATCTGGAATCCCCAGGTTGAATATTAATAAATCCTTTATTAATTACTGGATATCTAAAGATATTTGGAATATTCTTATAATCAAAGTCTACACTCTTCGAAGAGAAAAACCACCTCAATTATTTAAATTTTCAGTATTCAGTTTGGGAATCTTCTTAAATTTAAATATTTTGAGTAGAAAGAATTGCCTCCTAATTCTAGAAAATTTTATTGTTCTGACTATCATCCTTAAAGTAATTATTAGATTACGCAATCTGTATTTCACTACTGTACTAAATGAATTATAAACTAGCTAAATCAAATAATATATGTTTTCATTTTCCAATCTTGAAAAGCCAGTTCAAGCACATTGTTGGTAAAAGCTGAGATGAAGTAAAAATCGGGAACTTTCAATCTGCTCCCCATATTTTTAAGAGTGTTTAAATTCTGAAATGAATGATGAGAAGCACATAGTTGGTCCGTCTCTTTTACCAAGTAATGGGTCTAGTTAGGCACTTTTTGTTGGGTACAAAATAAGTGGTTGTAGTCAGCTGACTCAACTGGGATGCGCAATGTAACAAACAAACAATGAAACAATCAAACCGAGCCGTTTATTCTAAGAAATTGGGAATGGCTACATGAACTAGAAATAGAATCATGTTGGGCCTTGTGCCTATATTAATGAGTAAATTTTCATTAAATCTCTTAGCATTCGTCTCTATATGTATTACTTATCTTCTTTGGTTGTGCCCGTGTTCTTCTAGACGGATCCAAGTCCATTTACTTCACTTGACGACCGTGCATCTATAAGCCACATCGTACGTGCCAACCATCCTATACGATGTTGTTGCATCTCATCTTCAATGGGCATAACAACTATAATAGAACGGCATTCTTCTATCATTGGTTCAATCACTCTATCCCTTCTGGTTTTACCACGCATCTAGCGAAGCATGCACATCTCCACCACACTCATATCATGTATGCGAACTTCTTTGGCGGGGCTGGGTAATTTAATTCTCAAAATAAGAATATTTATACTAGATTGAATTTCTCATCTTTCGTAAGAGCTCCTTCCATTTTCTGTTAGAAGACTGTATTATTAGGTGAACTACTTCGGCAAGCACAAATTTTCATCCTCGTACTCTTTCTGAGGATTGTCCCCCCCCCCCCCCCTCCCCCCCGCGCGCGCTCCCCCGTATGTGTAATCTGTATTGTTACCTCTGGTACATCCCTTTGCTAAACCAGTGAAATTATTTCTTCAGAACTTTCTTATATGCTATTGAATATACATTCTAAGAAGCGGTCCCACTGTTGAAACAGATCATGTCATCTCAAGCGTCTTAGACTTGGATGTTGCCATTGTATATCGGGCGGTGGTTTGACTACAGCAGTTAAAAAGTTTCCAGAGTTAGAAGAGCTGCACCTCTTTTTTATGCCGTTGATCCATGCTGGAGATATCGAATCTATTAGCATGTCTTGCCCCATGTTGAAGTCGTTCACATTTAACAATCGAGGGTACAGGTTTCCAGAAGTGGACATAGACAACAGTTATGCGCTGACAGTTGCGAAAAGCATGCCTAATCTGCGCCACCTTCGCCTTTTCGGAAATAGGTTGAGTGATGAAGGTCTGAGAGCCATTCTTGATGGTTGTCCACATCTTGAGTCGCTTGATCTTCGGCAGTGCTTTAACGTTGATTTACGAGGGGATTTAGGGAAACAGTGCTTTAGGCAGATAAAAGAAGTGAGGGGCCCCTCCGCCTCGACTGCTGATTATGAGTGGGATGACCAGATATATGATGACGAAGATGATGATATCTACTCGCTGGGAGATTATGGAGATTTAGAGGATTATGAAGATTACGAATACTATGAGAACTATGATGACTACACTAACCCTTTCAACGACTTGCCGTATCCTGCTAACTTGGTATGGTATATGGACCAGGACGACTATTTGTGAGCTTCGGCTGCAAGACGATTCGGGGTGCTTGGTAAATTTTTTATTTTATTTTATTTTTGTCCGATTAATAATTAGATTAATTGCTCAAGATTATATATAATATGATAACTTTCTCGCTTACTTTGTAGGTTTGGTTTAGCTGGAATGGATAGTGATGTTGGTTCCTTTTGGCTGTCTATGTTGGAGCATATGGAAGTTGGGTGCTTATTTTCTGTATGTCTAATAATCTTTTTTTTTTCTTTTTTTTTTTATACATTTTGAGACCCTTCTCTGATTAATTTTATGGTTTTGCTTAATCTGCCTGAAGCTGCACTATGAGTTGGCCAACTCTAATGGTCACTTTTAGTATCTTTTCCTTTCTATCTTATGTTGTATTATTGTTGTATCGTATATTCGTATGTGTTTATATTTCAACAAATATGTATATCTCCAATCTAGTGGGGCAGTCATTGATGGTTGACTCCAAGATAGTGTGTATATATATATAAAAGACTGCTGACAACAGTTGTCGGCTGCCGGTTGGACGGAGGTGGCTGTTGGTGGCGTGTGGCAAAAGCTAGACAAAAGCCTCGATTGTTGGTGGCGACTGTCAGCAGTGACTGAAAAACTTTATCGGCCGGCTGCGGTCGGCCGTGCGGTTGTCATTTTGGAAATGACTGAATAAGAAAAATACCGGCCTTTCCATGCTGAAAGCGACAAAAAAAAGATAATGTGAAATAATAATATGGGAAATTTTCCATTTATTCACTGGAAATAATAATATGGGAAATTTTCCATTTTTTTTTCATGAGAGAAATTCTTATAATTAGAAATGATATATGATACGGGGTTATGGAAATGCGTATGTCAACCCTAGTGAATATATTTACTGGATTACTAAACACTGTCCTAAATTATTAGTCACCGCCTTTAAAAATTACATTTTTGCCCTTTATTACTATTGAACCTCTCTCTTCTCTCACTATTTTCTCGCTCACTATTGTATCTCACTTCTCTCTACATGCCATTATCACCGCCACACCGCCGCCGCCGTGCCGTCGCATCGCCACACTACTCTCACTTCGGTGAAATTGACGCAGGAGTCTGGAATTTCCGCCTGCACCATGGTATAGGCGTAAATTACAGACGCCTGCACCATGGTGCAGGTGGAAATTCCAGACGCCTGCGTCAATTTCACCGAAGTGAGAGTAGTGTGGCGGTGCAACTGCACGGCGACAGTGGTGCGGCGACACGACAGCGGCGCTGCGGCGATGGCGGGTAGAGAGAAGTGAGATAGTAGTGAGAGAGAGGTTCAATAGTAATGAAGGGCAAAAATATACTCCCTCCGTCCTATGTTCCCCAACTTTTTGGGTTCGGGTTTTAAGAAATGTTAGGTGAATGTGATGTAAATGGAGTTTGGATCCCATATTAAAAGTAATTTAATGTTAATATGTGGGTCAGCCTGGTAAAATGTGAATATATAAAAATTATAAGAATATTTTAGTAAATTTTATTGTGGGGTAGTGTTTACAAATAGAAAGGGAACATTTTTTGTGGACATACCAAAATGGCAAAAATGGAATATTGATTATGGACGGAGAGAGTAATTTTTAAGGGCGACGACTAGTAATTTAGGACAGTATTTAGTAATACCCTATATTTACTTAGTAATGGGCTTTCCTTCCTCAAATACTGGCCCATGTTTTTGAAGCCCTATCAGATTTCAGATTCCGGCCCAAGTTATTGAAGTTAAAATAATGAATTATTTAAAATATTTTTTTAATTGATAATCTCTGGAGAAAATGTGACAAGAACAGTACTAAGGGGGGAGGGAGTGGGGCTCGGGTAAGGGGATCGGGTACCCTTACCCGAGCGGTAACACCGCCGCCGCGGCATCGGGTAAGGCGGGCGGTGTTACCTTGCGGCTTCGGAAGCCGATCGGTGGTGGGGGGGGGGGGGGTGGGGTTGGTTTGAAAATACTAGCCGTTGCAACGGCTAGTTCAATAAAAAAAAAAAAAAAAAATTCCCTATAAAATCAAACTTTCTCAACTCATTTTTTCAAAATAAAAACACACAAAACACAAATAAAAACACACACTAATATTTCAAAAACACAAAACCATGGATCCAAGAAGAGGTAAAAAAACTTCCACCTCGCAACCACAACAAACTCCGTTAGGATTTAGCCCATTTTATTCTCAAGCATCCCCGAATCAATTTTACGTTCCACACCTCCATCTCCACATCCATTTTATCAATATAATATGGGTCCTCCTCAAATGAATCCTCAACACGACAACATCACTACTACAAGCGAGTTCTCCCCGTTCGAAAACATTGATGAAGACGTAGAGTACGTACCCGAAACACAACCACTACCAAACGAAGAAGACGAAGATGAGGAAGTTCAAGAAGTCGATCCGAGAGGGAAGAAAAAAGCATTCGGTGGGAGGAGGCCCCGTGAACTTTGGTCGCCGGCACAAGAGGAGGCTTTGGCGAAAGCGTGGATTCAAATCTCCGAATGTGGTGTTGTCGGTAATGAACAAAAGTCCGACGGTTTTTGGAAACGGATTCTCAAGCATTACGAGGGAACTATGGGTTCGAGTTCACGAACTTTTCATTCGTTGAATACCAAGTGGAAAACAATGAACACGGCCATGGGTATTTTCAACGGCTACTACCTCCAAGCCAGACAAACTATACTTTTATTTTACGTAATCTATATTTTTTATTTTACATAATCTATATTTTTATTTTGTATATAATGTAGAAACGTCTAAGGCTAGTGGGTGCAACGACTTGGACGTGGTGAGGCAAGTGAGTCCGATTACTATACAAAGAAAAAAAGACAATTTACTCATACTGGCGTGGGAGATTGTCGAGGTCATGACAAATGGACGGAGAAAGAATGTTTTCAAGATATTGGCGACAAGCAACTCTTCAAAAAGGAAGTCGGGGGAGTATGAATCGGTAAGCAACACCGTTCCCGACATGAATGAAGACCCCAACCCTCCACTTTCATCAAGAAAGATGAAAAAGAAGCAAGGCGCATCCTCGTCGATCTCAAGTGTTGCGGATGAAATCAACTTCTACACACAAAAGAAGACACAATATTTGGAAGAAAAATGCGAGAAGGATGCTTTGGCAAAACAATATATTTATGAAATGGTATGTTTTTATTTTTAATGTAATGGTATGTTTTTATTTTAATATTGTATGTGATTTTATATATTAAAAATATATAAAAAAAAAATTGGGTAGTATAGGTGACCACTCCCTCCACTTAGGGTAGTGTTAAGGTAGAATTATATAGTTTTGAGTTGGAGGATTTTTATTGGAAAGAGGTGAGGTGGCACCTAGGGTATTAGGTGACCACTCCCTCACCCCTAAGATTAGTATAGATGATAGACCACGTCAGCCTAGGCATGCGTAGCCCAACTAGGCACAAGTTACCATGCTCGAGGTATCTCACGTGACATTGTCTGTGCTTTTTTTTCTTGGAATAAATAAATGGTCTCTTTTCTTTTTTCTTTTTAGTTCTTTTTTTTCTCTTAGGAGGGAGGGAGTGGTCACCTAATACCCTAGGTGCCACATCACCTCTATACAATAAAAATCTTCCAACTCAAAACTATCAAATTCTACCCTAACACTACCCTAAGTGGAGGGAGTGGTAACCTATACTACCCGATTTTTTTTTGTTCATACATAAAATCACATACAATATTAAAATAAAAACATACCATTTAATTAAAAATAAAAATATTACATAATACTTAAAAAAACATTACATAAAAACATACCCGGTTTTTTTTTTTCATACATAAAATCACATACAATATTAAAATAAAAACATACCATTTCATTAAAAATAAAAACATTACATAAAAACATACCATTTCATTAAAAATAAAAATATTACATAATACTTAAAAAAAACTACAACTTGAAAATTGAAACTACAACTTAAAAAAAAAACATTACATAAGTTGAAATTAAAACAAGTTGAAACTACAACTTAAAAATTGCAAGCCCATCCGTGTTTGGCCGCAATTTCACGTTTTTGGTTAACAACGAATTCCAACATAGCGGGATCGCGAATGTGATCATGCGGCTCCAAAAAAAACTTCATCTCTCGTTGTGCATTCTTGAACTTCGCCCCCTCGAGTTGTGTAGCCAACAATTGTTTTGCCAAAGCATCCTTCTCGCGTTTTTCTTCCAAATATTGTGTCTTCTTTTGTGTGTAGGAGTTGATTTCATCCGCAACACTTGAGATCGACGAGGATGCGCCTTGCTTCTTTTTCATCTTTCTTGATGAAAGTGGAGGGTTTGGGTCTTCATTCATGTCGGGAACGGTGTTGCTTGCGGATTCATACTCCCCCGACTTCCTTTTTGAAGAGTTGCTTGTCGCACCGGCAATATCTTGAAAGCATTCTTGCTCCGTCCATTTGTCATGACCTCTGACAACCTCCCACGCCAAGGTATGAGTAAATTGTCTTTTTTTTTGCTGTATAGTAATCGGACTCAGCTTGCCTCACCACGTCCAAGTCGTTGCACCCACTAGCCTTAGCACGTTTCTACATTATATACAAAATAAAAAATATAAATTACGTAAAATATAGATTATGTAAAATAAAAAATATAGATTACGTAAAATAAAAAGTATAGTTTGTACCGCTTGGAGGTAGTAGCCGTTGAAAATACCCATGGCCGTGTTCATTGTTTTTCACTTGGTATTCAACGAATGAAAAGTTCGTGAACTCGAACCCATAGTTCCCTCGTAATGCTTGAGAATCCGTTTCCAAAAACCGTCGGACTTTTGTTCATTACCGACAACACCACATTCGGAGATTTGAATCCATGCTTTCGCCAAAGCCTCCTCTTGTGCCGACGACCAAAGTTCACGGGGCCTCCTCCCCCCGAATGCTTTTTTCTTCCCTCTCGGATCGACTTCTTGAACTTCCTCATCTTCGTCTTCTTCGTTTGGTAGTGGTTGTGTTTCGGGTACGTACTCTACGTCTTCATCAATATTTTCGAACGGGGAGAACTCGCTTGTAATAGTGATATTGTAGTGTTGAGGATTCATTTGAGGAGGACCCATATTATATTGGTAAAATGGATGTGGAAATGGGGGTTGTGGAACGTAAAATTGATTCGGGGATGCTTGAGAATAAAATTGGCTAAATCCTAACGGAGTTTGTTGTGGTTGTGAGGTGGAAGTTTTTTTTACCTCTTCTTGGATCCATGGTTTTGTGTTTTTGAAATATTAGTGTGTGTTTTTATTTGTGTTTTGTGTGTTTTTATTTTGAAAAAATGAGTTGAAAAGGTTTGATTTTATAGGGAATTTTTTTTTTTTAATGTGAACTAGCCGTTCAACGACATTATTTTTCAAAAATAACCCCCCCCACCGATCGGCTTCAGAAGCCGAATGAGAACACCGCCCGCCTTACCCGAGGCCCCGGAGGCGGTGTTACCGCTCGGGTAAGGGTACCCGATTCCCTTACCCGAGCCCCACTCCCTCCCCCCTGAAGGACTTTCGAGTTTCGTTCTTGTATTTCTCTCCTAATGGGCGGGGTGGGGGTGCGGGTGGTAGGGTAGCGGGGTTCTTCTTTTTTTTTTTTTCGAGTTCCAACCTTACACCTAACTAGTTATCGGGATAACAGCCCCGACTCCACAGTACTGCTACCAGTTAAATCGCGAGATGTGTAACTGGCTCCCAGGTTCTTAAATATCCTCAACTATCGCGCACAAGAAGTCGTCCTGCAAGTGATTGCTCCATGCTGGACCTCCTCAAATCCAACCGCAGGGTCCCACCGAGATCTCGTATCCCACACTGCCGCTTGAAGCCCTCAATATTTAATTGTTCCACCAGCGTACTCCGAAAGACTAGAGTCTATTATTTAATCATAGATTAAATAGTCATAAACTTTTGAATTTTTTTGTTCTCGGAGGGATTTCGATCGCGGGTCCCCTATTTCGTTGGTTGGGTTCTTCCTTATTAGGGGGGAGGGAGTGGGGCTCGGGTAAGGGAATCGGGTACCCTTACCCGAGCGGTAACACCGCCGCCGGGGACTCGGGTAAGGCGGGCGGTGTTACCATGCGGCTTCTGAAGCCGATCGGTGGTTTTTTTTTTTTTTCCTTTTTTTTTTGTTTTTGAAACCCCTTTAAATTTGGATATATATATATATATATATTTAATGAAATGGTATGTTTTTATTTTAATATTGTATGTGATTTTATGTATGAAAAAAAAAAATCGGGTATGTTTTTATGTAATGTTTTTTTTAAGTATTATGTAATGTTTTTATTTTTAATGAAATGATATGTTTTTATTTTAATATTGTATGTGATTTTATGTATGAAAAAAAATCGGGTATATTTTTATGTAATGTTTTTTTTTATGTAATGTTTTTTTTAAGTATTATGTAATGTTTTTATTTTTAATGAAATGGTATGTTTTTATTTTAATATTGTATGTGATTTTATGTATGAAAAAAAATGGTATGTTTTTATGTAATGTTTTTTTTAAGTATTATGTAATGTTTTTATTTTTAATGAAATGGTATGTTTTTATTTTAATATTGTATGTGATTTTATGTATGAAAAAATAAATCGGGTATGTTTTTATGTTTTGTTTTTTAAGTATTGTGTAATGTTTTTATTTTTAATGAAATTGTATGTTTTTATTTTAATATTGTATGTGATTTTATGTATGAAAAAAAAAATCGGGTAGTATAGGTGACCACTCCCTCCACTTAGGGTAGTGTTAGGGTAGAATTGGGTAGTTTTGAGTTGGAGGGTTTTTATTGGATAGAGGTGATGTGGCACCTAGGGTAGTAGGTGACCACTCCCTCCCCCTTATGGCAGCGAATTGTGATACGCCTTCCTTTTTTGGGGGGAAGATTTTTGTGATGAGTACGCATTATTTCACTGACATCAGCGCGACACCAGTATACGTGGCACGATCATGTGAAGTGAGATAAAAGTGAAATGTCACAATCACATTTATCTCACTTCACAGGATCGTGCCACATACACAAATTGTCAACCTCGTTGTCAAGTGAATTGTGAAAGTAGCATTACTATTTTGTGATACACGTACACCCCACTCATACACAATATCCAAAAGAATATTGGACAATCAAGGAGTGATTAAGAAAAAACAGAAACACTCTCTCTCTATATATATATATATATAATAATATAAACCACCACGGTACAAGATTGTATTTTTTTTTTTGGATCAAGCAGAAAAGAATTTTATTAAACAACATGGTACCAGGAGTACCTAGAACATATTAATACAAATTTTCCCAAGCAATAGAGAGCATAGTCCTATTCCAATCATAATAGCTAGTTCCTAACGACGAGATCCCTATAACCGAGCACCCAACTTAAGAATCTGCATTTGATTTCTTCTTCGATTCTCCTAAAGTTCCAAGCAATTTTCTCAAAATTCACCTTATTTATCCACCACCAAACAACCCAAACCAAAATCCAGAGGCCTTCCAATCTTTTCCCGACTTCGCCCCTACTTAACAACCCCGAGAACGCCGTAAAATGCTCCCCGATGTTATTTGTAGCCGCCGAATTCACCCCAATCCACGCCACCATCCTATCACAGACTCCCACAATCTCTTTGCAAGAGGTAAACAGGTTAGATGAACCTTTCAACCCGATACATATGATGAAGAATGACACTGGTCGGGAAACCTTTATTATTCGGGACAACAACGGGTTTCGCCCTGCCGTGGATTTATTAGGGAGACGGCAACAATTTTCGATCAGTTATCCATCATGATTCCCATTATTATCACGTATTACTCGGCCAAGCCGAAGCATTTAGAACTAACCGGAATAATTATTATAAACATAACAATCGTGTTTGAAAATATACAAGGACAATGGGAGCTAGTTTTTATATTTAACCCGGTTTTTCCGATACAATAAAAACAATAGCTTCTGGTTGGTACTATTACTCCCTCCGTCCACAAATTACTTACCCTTTTGTCATTTTGGTCCGTCCACAAAAAACTTACCCCTTTCCATTTTTACTAAGTATACCCCACACATTTCACTTTAAAACTACAAGAAAAGTGAGACCTTTATTCCAATCACTTAATACACCCAACTAATTTCTTAAAATCCTTGCCAAAAATAAAAGAATAACTTTTTGGTGGACGGAGGAAATATATCACAGTAGGTTGATAGTAGCTTAATAGATTCTAGTATCATTTAGTTTTTGATAAATGAAAAATGTTACATGTACATGCGATTGTGTATGACTTTTTGCACAGCTGTTTGACTCATTATGTTGATTGTGTTTGCCAATATATTTATTGACTATATTCCACATTATTAATTGTTAAACCAATTTTGGTTGATCGTTCGTAACTTTTATCCCTAATCTTTTTATTTATAAATGATACTATAAACCAATTTGAGCTGACCATTTTGCACAATGGATTTTGTAGGGCTGAGAATTTAGAATCGGGGAAATTCCGAGTCCCGGTCCCGTCCCGAGTCCCGAATTTTACGGGATCGAGACCGTGATCGTGACCTGAGATTTTGGTAATTTCGGGACTCGGGACTCCCGAGTCCCGATTGAAATTTCTAATTTCAATCATTTTTTTTCCTTTTCGGATTTCTGGACATTTCGGGACATTCGGGACATTTCGGAAAATTATCCTCGGGATCAGGACCGAGACTTACATTTATCCCGTTTCGGGAATCGGGACTCCCGAAGTCCCGAATGGGACCGGGACCGAGACCACCAAATTGGTGATTTTCGGGACCGGGACAATCGGGACTTGGGACCGGGACCTCGGGATGTCCCGATTCTCAGCCCTGGGATTTTGAGTTGGAATGTGTAAGAATTGGGTCACCAATCCATTTTTATGGGTGCTCTAAAAAAGTTTGAGCCTTTTTTCTTCACGCCACAATAACATGTGGTTTAGATACATACAGCTTTAGTACTGACTGTATTATGAAAGTATTTTGGAGGAGTCCTGTACCAGTACCCCCATCCCATGTTGGAAAGCAATATGCATACGAATTAAAGTACCAAGTTAAGTGATGGATCTCTTGAGACTCTCAAGCAAGTCATGATAAGTTACTCGAAATCCACTTTGTACTAGAGATAACATGTACTATAATGACATAGTTACGGTACCACAATTGAATTAAAATACCTGAGTTATCAAATTAACTTGTTAGAGAAAAAGGAAAAAAAAAAAAACATATTAGTTTTATCCATCAGCAACGGACGGTCTGCCGTTCCAAAAAAAAAAATTGATGGCTGTCGGAAAATATGCCCATTGACGGAGGGACGTCGGCTGTCGGTAATGGGCCATCGAAAGACAAGCCGGCGGGCCTGACATAAAAAAAAAAAAAGAAAATGGCGCGAGAAACCCTGTCCCGCCGGAAAGCAGGCAGGATGGCCTTGCGTAAAAAGAAAAAAAAAATGGACTACCACCAGAAGTCTACTGGAGATCCGTCGGAGATTCAAATTAGGAACGAATTTATTATTTTGAAGATTAATTATCCATCTAATTTAATTTTATATTATAAGGGTAGTTTTTAAAATTTATTGTTATTGAAAATTTGATATTTGTTATTAAATTCAACATAGAAGGGCCTAGAGTTGGGTTGGTAACGAGCAAATATGGTTAAGCACCGAAAAATTACCGAACCGACTAAACTTGGTAACCATTACATACGGTAATCGCAAATTTAATAAGATATTACCGACTTTTTACTACCGCACGGTACAATCGTGGTATTAGATTTTTTTATTACGTATTACCATACTCCACCACCAATATACATATATAATTGACTAAATGTAATTTTTTTCACTTATGTCAAAAAGATGGAAAGAGCCAAAAATCGAGTATGGCTGTGTCATTATCAATCATTACCAACCATTAAGAAAATAGTATACATGACATTTTGGCTCATTACCAACTGTTGACAAACTTTCCATGTCCCATTATTTCTTTATTATTTAACCAAATTAAGTACTATTACCAACCATTATCAACCAAAATTGTTGGTTACCAACAGTATTGGTTATCGAATTATTTGGTTGGCTATGGTAATCTTTTTGGTCTACCCAAATGAATCAGTATGATAGTTGGTAATGGCCCAAAACTTTGGTAACTACCAACCGAGCCCTATAAGGGACAAGTGGGAGAGGTACAACAATCTTTTCAAGTACGAATTACCACAAAAAAAACATTTCTTTTATATTATATATATATATATATATATATATATACACACACACTCCCTTCCTCCCATGATTGTTTGCACATTCACTTTTTATTTTGTCAAAATTTGTTAATTTTGGCCATTAAATTTTATTGATGTATTGGTCATAATATTATCTTATATGATATTGTTAGATTCATCATCACATATATTTTCAAAATATTGACTTTTCAGAATTTTTAATTATATGTAATTAAACATATTAATGCTAAAACATGATTTTTGAAGACTGCGCAAAATACAAATGGACAAATTATCATGGGATGAAAGGAGAAGTATATAAATTAATGGATTATCGAGTTAATTTACTAACATATGGACTACCCCTACGGATTTCAGCCTAAATAGTTCCGGATAAAAAATCCAAATTTAAATGTATCAATATAATTAGTACTTAAAGTCTTAAACCTCATTTTTTTTTCAATTTATATGAGTCGGTCCGTCGGTCGATGGTTCATTCAACATCTCTGGAAACAACGAACAGATCTTCACTAAAATCTCGATAAATTATTAATCTCAAACTAAATAGTATTTTATTGATCCGGTATAAAAGACTTAATTACTTATTAATATTTTTGATCCCGATCTTGTTACTTTAATGAGATTCTACTGTATAAAAAACTAACCAAACTTTGGCACAAACTATCAAGCAAAAAAAAAGCAACAACAGGAAGCAAAAAAGTAAGGAACAAAAATAAATAACACAAAAAAGCAAGAATATCATTTACGAGCTCGATTGGTTCGAGCTCGGTTCGAGTTTTTGGGCATTTTTGGGCCTAAAATTCCGAATTGTAAATTTTAGGATTTTTTTATATATTTATACAATGTTTATAAAATAATTATACAAATCTAACATAAAAAAAATAATTACAAAAGTGACGCATTGGATACTTGTAGTCGGTAGTTTGTTTATCTGAAATATTACAATTGGATACCGGTCATTTAAGTATCGAATGTCCAGCATTCAGTGAAGTAAAATATACTTGAGTATTCACAATTACTTAGAAGTTTAGTTGCCTGACTATTGTGTTTAGTTACCGATACAAGTCGTTATTATTGTAATTATTTTAATTTTATGAGATTTTTGTAATTCTTTTATAAAATATATTAAAATATGTACTTTATCATAAATTTTATGTAACTTTATGATAATAACGTTATGATAAAAAAAATGTAACTTTATTTATTTGTTACATGGGGCGCAAAACAACATTCATTTCAAAAATGAAAAAAAAAAAAATGGAATCATATAAAAAAATTATTTTGGTGGACCATAAAATTGAATTTTGGACCCACCTCTGAAATCATGAAATAATTTTTAATGGATTTTCGGCTTTTAAAATGATTTTGGTGGACCAATAAATCTGGCTTTTCTCATTCCTTCATCAATGGCGAGGCTTTTCTCATCCTCATAATAATTGTCATCATTATTTACCTTGTAGCAAAAGCCTCCACTCTCGACTCGATAGAAATTGATAGAGAAATTAAATCATGGTGATTCAACGACCTACTAGGTGGGATGAACAGTGTCTGGTGCCCATAAAGAGTTATCCCCCATATTGGAGGGATAAAACTCCTACATCATGCCGTGACTCGAACTCGTCCCTCAGAAGAATCTGTCACCCAGAACTGGGTTGATTTGCCACGCGGACGTCATCATTATTTACCTCTTATCACTGGTAATACTCTAGTGTGTCCTTTTGAATATAATACTCCCTCTGTCCGCCACCCATGTGCAACAATTTCTTTTTCCATCCGTCCGCAACCTATGTGCATTGTTTATTTTTGGCAATTTTTTTACCCTTTCACAATACAAGTGAGTCCGTTTACTCCACTCACAACACATCCTACCAACTAAGTCAACTCAAATATTAAAACCCGTGCCGATCAAAAGAGTGCATATGGGTGGTGGACGGAGAGAGTAAAATTTTTTTCTGTCCCACTTTAACACCAACTCTTTTTATCTAAATTATCAAATTTGACATTTACTCGAAGACATTCGAGTCACCTATTAAAGTAACATATTCGAGTCATCTACTCGATTAACATAAATACATTCGAATCACCTATTCGAATCCTTTAAATTGCATTTGGGTCACCTAATGGAGGAGTCCGGATCCTCTCCATTTCCGGAGAGAATTTGGAAGAGGCACCGTCTGACGAATTTCACACACACACTCCGCACGGTGTGATCTGGACGGTCCAGATCGAACTGGACCGTCCAGTTACTGGAGAGGATCTCCATTCCTAATGGAGACAATCCACCATTGGTATCTTTTGGGAACCTATACCGGACTTTTTTGTTATTGTTAATGTGTCAATTCAGGGAGATTTTTTTTTTAACTACTCCCGTGATTTGTCACAAGTTCAAAGACTCACCTACGTGGCCCAATCGTCGAGTGCCAACTAGGAGTGAGCAACTCGGCCCGGCCCGACCGGTGAATCGACAGTTTTTTGGTTTTGTGGGTTATTGGTGGTGTGCTGGAGAAGAAGGGGACAGTGGGCTTCAATGATTGTATATTGTCCATAATTTTAAATAGGGAAATTTTACCTGACTATCGTATTAGATGGTCTGTTTACAATTTACTCCCTATTGTTTTATAAATTACAGCAATGGACAATAATCTGGTTTTGTGTTGACTTCTATTAAAAAGGCGAAAATGCCCCTTTCTTTTAAAATACATTTTATATGAAACAAATAGCTTATAAGTTATTAAAATGTTCGGCTAATATATTTATTTTAAAAAATATTTTTTTTTTCAGAAAATAAATTTTTTTCGAAATATATTAATTTTTGGATTTTTTCGCAAAAATAATTTTTCCCAGAAATAATATTTTTATTTTTTCGAAAAATAAAAAAATCCAGAAAATATTTTTTTCGAAAAAATAATATTTCTTTCCAGAAAATAATTTTCTTTTCAAAAAAATATTTTTTTTGCCAAAAAATAATTTTTTCTCCAGAAAATATTTTTTCGAAAACAAAAAAAATCCAAAAAATAATGTTTTTTCGAAAAGATAAATTTTTTCCCACAAAATAAATTTTTTTCTTTTTTAGAAAAATAATATATTTTTTCCAGAAAATACTTTTTTTTTCGGAAAAAATATTTTTTCTAGAAAGTTTGAAAATTTATTACACTAAAGTCCAAATGTGATATATATATATATATATATATGTGGGGAAATTACAACCAACTACCTTATTAGATGGTCTCTTTACATTTTAGTCCCTATTGTTTCATAAATTACAGCGAAGGACAAAAATCTAAATTGGTGTTGACTTCTATTAAAAAGACGAAAATGCCCCTCTATTTACTTGAATAAAACATTTCTTTTAAAATACATTTCATATTAAATAAATAACTTATAAGTTATTAAGGTGTTTGGCTAATACATTTCTTTTAAAAAATATTCTTTTTTCAGAAAATATTTTTTTTTCCGAAATATAATTTTTTTCCAGAAAATATATTTTTTTTTAAAAAAAATATTTTATTTTATTTTTTTCCAGAAAATAATTTTATTTTTTCGAAAAAATAATATTTTTTCAAGAAAATAATTTTATTTCAAAAAAATATTATTTTGCCAAAAATATTTTTTCCTCCAAAAATATTTTTTTGAATTTTTCGAAAAATATTTTTTTATTTTTTCCATAAAATAATTATTTTTCGAAAAAATAATATATTTTCAAGAAAATAATTTTATTTCGAAAAAATATTATTTTGCCAAAAAATATTTTTTCCTCCAGAAAATATTTTTTTAATTTTTTCAAAAAAATAGTTTTTTTATTTTTTTCCAGAAAATAATTTTATTTTTTCGAAAAAATAATATTTTTTTTCCAGAAAATAATTTAATTTCGAAAAAATATTATTTTGCCAAAAAATACCTTTTTCTCCAGAAAATATTTTTTTAATTTTTCGAAAAAATATTTTTTTTTATTTTTTTTCCAGAAAAATAGTTTTAATTTTTTGAAACAATAATATTTTTTCCAGAAAATAATTTTATTTCGAAAAAATATTATTTTTCCCAAAAATAATTTTTTCTCCAGAAAACATTTTTTAATTTTTCGAAAAAATAAAAATTCCATAAAATAATATTTTTTTCGAAAAGATAATTTTTTCCCAGAAAATAATTTTTTTTTATTTTTTCGAAAAATAATATTTTTTCCCAGAAAATACTTTCTTTTTTGGAAAAAATATTTTTTTCTAGAAAGCTTGAAAATTTATTACACTGAAGTCCAAAAGTGTTATATATATTACAATGAGATCCAGCATGTGCCACCCACGTGAGGCGAAAAATAAATGGGTAAACAAAAAAAGGAAAAATAAAAGGGCAAATTCGAATATCGATTTCTCCAAAGGTGACATCATCTGAAAATTTGACTTTTGTCCTTCTTTGTAAATATAGTTTCTGGACAGTGCAAAGTTTGTCCTTCATTGTAATATCTGAAACAATAGGGACCAAACTGTAATTAGACCATCTAAAAAGGTAGTCAAATGTAAATCGCCCATATATATATATATATATATATATATATATGTGTGTGTGTGTGTGTGTGTGTGTGTGTGTGTGTGTGTGTGTGTGTGTGCGCCACCCACGTGCCGCCAAAAATAAAGAGATAAAAACAAAAATGAAAATAAAAGGGCAAATCCGGAATATCAGTACTCTCTCCTGTGACATCATCTCAAAGTTTAACTTTTATCCTTCGTTGTAAATTTAGTTTCTCGACAGAACAAATATTGTCCTTCATTGTAATATCTGAAACAATAGAGACAATTGTAATTAGGCCATCTAAAAAGGTAGTGAGATGTAAATCACCATTTTAAATAATACTAAAATTATGTATCAAGATTCAGTACCTAAGTTTATTGTGCACAAAAAAAGGTACTATACAACCTCTATCAAATTCAATCCAGCCTACAATTCATTGAATTGAATGTGGCTTAATTTAATGGGGAAGAAATGTACTATTACAGAAAACAAAAGGTCTACACTTTTGCAAAACGAGCCTTCAATTCAATTCAATCCAAATAATACAAACCATTTGTGGTTAGTCTTTTAGTTTGCTCAGCCTTTTCATATTCATCTGTTATATAAAACTTTTGGCTAATGAGCAAATATAAATATGTATTTTGATTCCCTATTGTCCCAAATTCAACAACCCAGTCCGTGCGTCATCACCTTCTTCGCGACCGCACAATTAAAAAACCGTTTTAGCTCGAATCGGACTGACCATGTAAACCCTAATTAGAAAGCCGAGAGAAGAATCGGAGCCCTACATTCGATTCACCAAAACCCGACCAAAATATTTTTCCCAAGCCCGAATAGGAACCAGAAACCAGGCCTCAAACCTGTGAAAACATCCCGAATTGAATCAAATTCGAAGCCTCACCTACGACTCGCTGGAATCGCCGTCGGTGCAAGTCGCGCATCACTGCCGGACCTGCTCCTTCACTCGCGAGCCTTCGTCGCCGCCATAGCCTGGAGTCCCGCGACTGGTATAGTCCAAGTTTAGGCGAGCCGGAGTGTGAGTGAGTTTATGTCAGCCGACTCCAGTGCGTGTATGTGTGTGTTTCTATATCTGGAGGCTGAGGGAATTTTCGAATCAGAACTGTAGAGAGAGAGTGAAAAGATTTTAGAGAGAGAAGAGGATAGAGAGAGGCGAGAGGAAGAAAACGAGAGTTCTGTCGGCCGACCCGTGAGGAATAAGGGTTTATATACCCGGAATTTTAGGTTAAAATTTCCAGATTCATTCAATTTCACTCCAGACATCTTTTAATTGTTACAATTGACCCCACTCCTTTTTCCAGTCCTTCAATTTCAGTCCCTAATTTTTAATTCCTGCAATTTTACCCCACTCATCTTTCAACATATAAAGTTAGACCCTTTTTATTACTTTGACTTTTTCAATTAGTTATGTTTCTATTATATATTTAATTTATTTATTTTACTTTAGTAATGAATGTATTCGAATATTCATTCAAAGAACATAAGCACAAATGCATAATAGATTAATCATCACAGATCCTTATGAAGCATGGCTTCTTTTTATATCCGAAAAAGAAGAAAGAATCATAACAAACCATCATGGTAACAACTCAGTAATTTACTCAAACGTTACGCAATCAACAATTAGATACAATTTGTGCAACAGACAGATTCGTCATGCCTCGTTATATTAATACCTATGTATAATTTAATTATATGTATTTACTAATGCAAAACCTAGTATAAAAATATAGAGTATAAACTGATCAAATATAAATCCTAGTTACTAACGATTGGAATATGTAAAAAGTCAAAGATGAAACGATAGTTCATTGTCACCTACGGGTTTAATTTGGTTGTAAATTTAGTTTCTGGACAGAACAAATATTGTCCTTCATTGTAAAATCTCAAGCAATAAGGACAATTGTAATTAGGCCATCTAAAAAGATAGTGAGATGTAAATTGCCCATTTTAAATAATACTAAAATTATGTATCAAGATTCAGTACCTAAATTTATTGTGCACAAAAAATGTACTATACAACCTCTATCAAATTCAATCTAGCCAGCAATTCATTGAATTGAACGTGGCTTAATTTAATGGGGAAGAAATGTACTGTTACAGAACACAAAAGGTCTACACTTTTGCCAAACGAGCCTTCAATTCAATTCAATACAAATAATACAAACCATTTGTGGTTAGTATTTTAGTTTGCTCAGCATTTTCATATTCATCTGTTATATAAAACTTTTGGCTAATGAGCAAATATAAATATGTATTTTGATTCCCTATTGTCCCAAATTCAACAACCCAGTCCGTGCGTCATCACCTTCTTCCCGACCACATAATTAAAAAACCGTTTTATCCCGAATCGGACTGACCATGTAAACCCTAATTAGAAAGCCGAGAGAAGAATTGGAGCCCTACATTCGATTCACCAGAACCCGATCAAAATATTTTTCCCAAGCCCGAATAGGAACTAGAAACCAGGCCTCAAACCTGTGAAAACATCCCGAATTGAATCAAATTCGAAGCCTCACCTACGACTCGCTGGAATCGCCGTCGGTGCAAGTCGCGCATCACTGCCGGACCTGCTCCTTCACTCGCGAGCCTTCGTCGCCGCCATAGCCTGGAGTCCCGCGACTGGTATAGTCCAAGTTTAGGCGAGCCGGAGTGTGAGTGAGTTTATGTCAGCCGACACCAGTGTGTGTATGTGTGTGTTTCTATATCTGGAGACTGAGGGAATTTTCGAATCAGAACTGTAGAGAGAGACTGAAAAGATTTTAGAGAGAGAAGAGGATAGAGAGAGGCGAGAGGAAGAAAATGAGAGTTCTGTCGGCCGACCCGTGAGGAAGAAGGGTTTATATACCCGGAATTTTAGGTTAAAATTTCCAGATTCATTCAATTTCATTCCAGACATGTTTTAATTGTTACAATTGACCCCCACTCCTTTTTCCAGTCCTTCAATTTCAGTCCCTAATTTTTAATTCCTGCAATTTTACCCGAGTCATCTTTCAACATATAAAGTTAGACCCTTTTTATTACTTTAACTTTTTCAATTAGTTATGTTTCTATTATATATTTAATTTATTGATTTTACTTTAGAAATGAATGTATTCGAATATTCATTCAAAGAACATAAGCACAATAGATTAATCATCAGAGATCCTTATGAAGCATGACTTCTTTTTATATCCGAAAAAGAAGAAAGAATCATAACAAACCATCATGGTATCAACTCAGTAATTTATTCAAACATTACGCAATTAACAATTAGATACAATTTGTGCAACGCACGGGTTCGTCATGCCTCATTATATTAATACCTATGTATAATTTAATTATATGTATTTACTAATGCAAAACATAGTATAAAAATATAGAGTATAAACTGATCAAATATAAATCCTAGTTACTAACGATTGGAATATGTAAAAAGTCAAAAATCAAACGATAGTTCATCGTCACCTACGGGTTTAATTTGGTTAAGGGACCATGGATATGCATGTTGGAAATTGTTTTTTTTTTATGAAGATGAAGTTTCGATTCCATTTGAATTAATATGAAATATGGCGATTTATAACATGTACTTGGATGTCTGGGTCGATGATGCATCATGAATTCGTTGTGGAAATATAGAAGAAAAACAAGTAAATAACATAAATACCCATATCATTCCATTCACATATGCATTATGTATTGCTTCTACGGAGTCCGTGATATAGTAACTCATGAAAAGACATTATAAATTGGAAAAATAAAGATTACATGACTAATTTAATAGTAAGAGGTGCATTAGTACTTCAAACAAGATAATAGTTTACATGCTGAAAGTGGATCGGCCTTGTAAAGCCCACATACGCGTAAGCAGTCGGCCGACATTGCTCGGTTCAGGCTCGTCCTTGGTCCTTGGACCTGGGTCGAAACAATAACAATTTCCACATTCAAGCCCTTTAATTAGAGTCATTGTTTTTATATGGAACAAAATAGTCTTACAAAAAGAGTTCGACTGACCTATGTCTTCCTGTTCGTCCCATAATTATATTTTTTATAATTGTAATAACCCGTTTAAATATTGTAATTATTTTTTTTATTCAGATGTTATATTGAAAATACTACGTAATCAAGTAATCAACGGTGTAGAACCTAATCAAATCCAGAACCAAAGTTTTATATATTTCCTTTCTTTGGAGTGGAACTTCCCGACACATTGTTCTTGCCATTTCTTTAGTGCAAAGTAAATTTGTACATAATTCATATTATTATTAGTATTATTATTATAATAATAATAAAATAAATAAAAAAAATTAAACTAGATAGAGGGTAGTTAGTTAGTTTGACGTGAGGGTGTCTGAGTTGTTCGGAAACATGAACCAGACCGTTCACATGATGCCGATTCCCACTGCCCCCGGACGGCGCATTTTAGAGGGCTGCCCTTTCCCCACACTCCTCGTGCACCGTTTGCAGATTTGGACACGCATATTTCTGGGAAACATTTGTGCTCACTTTTTTCTTTCTTTTTCTTGAAAAGAAATTGTTAATTCTACTACGACACCAGCTGCTGGGATTCATTTCGAATTCGACCCCTATGAGAAAATATTAGACCAAATTGCATAAAAATCACTAATCTTTTTTGCAATTCTGGTTTATTTATCCACCTTTTAATTTTAGGTTAAAATTGTCAATTTTTTAATTTTTTTCAATTTTCACCTGCTTTATTATTTCCCCCAAATCGTTTCGAAATTGGACATCTGGCTGCTATACTGTAAATCGGTCCGATTCGATAAACGACGTCGGTTAAAGGAAGGAAAACGTCTATTTGGCCAATTTGCATAAAAATTGTTCACCTTTTTTGAAATTTTGGTTTATTTCCCCACCTTTTTTATTTTAGGCTAAATTACAAACCTTTCATTTTTTCTCAATTTTCACCTAATTTTTAAACGACATAGTTTTAATTTGTACCACATAATCGACCAATTCAAGCCACCTCAGCGCCACGTGAGTAATTAGACCATGTCAGCAAATAATTTCACCGGAAAATCAGAATCGGGTGAAAATTGAGAAAAATTAAAAGGTTGGCAATTTCAGTCAAAAATTAAAAGTTAGGGAAATAAACCAGAATTGCAAAAAAGGTTAGCAATTTTTATGCAATTTAGCCAAAATATTAATACTCCTAACAAATTTTGACTGGGGATGCAAGGGGTCGGGTTGGGCCGGAGCCGAATAACCATTACCCATCACATGAACCGCATATCAAAATCGGTCCATGAATTGTTTCAACATGCATTAAAATCGGTTCGGATAGCGCCCAAAATGCCGGGTTATGTTATTTACACAAACTTTAAATAAAATGAATAATATTAAAAGTAGCACTTTTGCATTTTCTAATTTAATTAAATAAATATACCTTTTTAATCGTTACAATACTATTATTATGCAAATAAAATGAGCGTTTTAGACCCTTATTTAAATGGGATATGTAGATGAAACTATTTATTTTGTTTATATACATATATTTATTATATACATTATATAACTCTATTTCGGGACAGATCATATGGAGCTAGCTAGGCGTATGGACACCCAGACAAGTCTAGATATGCGGCTCTTTTCCTCAAATCCGTACTCGAAATAGATTCATTCAGAAAAATACACACGAGTACCCGAACCAAAGATTAGCAGTAACATCCCTAATTTTGACAATATTTTCTACACTCAAGTTCAATTTGATAGAAGTTACATATATAATGGGGGTTGGATAATTTATTGTTGACTGTTTTTATTTGTTTGGCTTAATGAGTTTTTTTTTTTTTTTTTTTTATAACTTGGTGATCCCAGCTTAGTCGGACTAATCTTAGTCCCTCAATGAACTCACTCCTAACCCATTGAGAGAAGTAAATCGCGAGTCGCTCGAGCAATTCCAGGGTTCCCAATGCCTTTTCTCAGACACTTCGCGCATGCGAGAAGCTCTTAATCGATTAATACCGCTTGTGTTCCCAAAGATGCTTCTGGAGAATAATGATCGACGACAAGACTCTCCGGTTCCCAAGAAGGAAATACTCCTACACCGCTGACGCGAGATTAAACATCGACAATGGCCGCCGAGCAATTTCCTGTGAGCTAGAGGATCATAAAGAGAAAAAACTCCTCTTTCACCTCCTTGGTGGGAATTGAACCAAGACCTCCCAAATGAGTGTCTTTAAAGGTAGGTATCCTACTATTGGACCACCAACCAATTCTCAGCTTGATGAGTTTTTTCTATTAACCGTTTGTTTGATTGGTTGATAAATCACTATTTATAAATATATAATAAAACTAAATATTGGTTGTTGACTTTTTATGCAAAATCGACGATTAAAGACTTTGACATATTTGTTTACTTGTCTAGTATTATTATTATCAGTATTATTAAGAAAGTAGGTATAAAAAATGTTATTAAGAGAAAAGAAAATGCCAATTAGAGAGCCTCCCAAAAGCAACTTACTGAACACCAACAATATATCACATATCAATATCAATATTAAACAATATGTGACACTATTATTATTATTATTATTATTATTATTATTATTATTATTATATTCTTCAAGTGTATAATTCAAACACATAAAATGAATCATAAGTAGGGGTGGCCATGAACCGAACGTTCGGGAACTGTTCGCGAAAAAGCTCGGTCAACGGTCAGTTCGAGTTCGGTTTGATCGAACCGAACATGTTCGAGTCGGGCTTGCCACCATCTCGAGGAGGTAGTCTGGTTCTCTGAGGGAGATGACGGCACCGGTGTTTATATTTATGGAATCCTAAGGCCGGCTCCCAAGGAGGTTGGCATCATCGGGAGTGGGGGTTTAGTTTTGGATGTTGAGCTCATTGATCGTATCTTTAAATGGCCCATCACCACGGTTAAAAGCATCCCTCACAGCTGTCGCTTAGCTTTTTCTCGAGCCTTACTAACGGCACTTCTCAAGGTGGCTGCCAACCCTGGGTATGTGGATCCATGGGTTAGGTTGTTACTCCTTCCGCGTTGCGTGTTGCAAGTATTTAGGCCTACTAATAGACTAGAAAGTAGGTCTGGAAATAGGAGGTCCTTGCAACAAAGGTCTATCCTGAATTCTTTGGCTACTTGGGAGAAAGATGATGGCATCGCTACATTAGTGGGAAACATGTTGGACGGCCATAAACGGGGAACATCAACCGACATTAAGGTGGAGCGCATGGGCAGCACCAACATTAAACAGTGTCTCCGTAAGGTTGCAGATGGACATTTTACCGCAGCAGTCAAAGTTTTATGTTCCTCCGGTGTTGCTCCGTATGATGATGATACAGTGAAGGCCTTGGAGGCTAAGCATCCGTACAAGCCACCCCCTTCACTGCCGAATACCATCCCCTCTGAGCCACCGCATGTCGCGGAAATGGAGTGTGTCCTTGGATGCATTAAATCATTCCCTAAGGGAACCTCGTGTGGGAGAGATGGTTTGAGGGCTCAACATATCTTGGATGCTCTCTGTGGAGAGGGGTCTACCATAGCTACAGACCTCCTATGTGCCATTACATGTGTTGTTAATTTGTGGTTAGGGGGAGATGTCCCCCTAGCTTGGCGGAGTTCGTTGCTTCGGCTCCTCTCACGCCCCTACTTAAACCAGACAATGGCATTCGCCCCATTGCAGTGGGAACTATATGGAGGCGGCTGGTGTCTAAGGTGGCAATGAAAGGGGTTGGTAAGGAAATGACCAACTACCTCAATGATTTTCAGTTCGGAGTTGGGGTATCGGGTGGTGCCGAGGCAATTTTACATAGCACTAATAGAATTTTGAATGAACGCCACACAGACGGATCTCTTGCTATGCTAACGGTAGATTTCTCGAACGCTTTTAACCTGGTGTATAGAACAGCCTTACTTCAGGAGGTCATGTTAAAATGTCCTTCTATTTATTCGTGGGTTGCCTTCTTATATGGGCAACCTTCTAGGCTGTATCTCGGAGACAAACATATTTGGTCCGCCACTGGGGTGCAACAAGGCGACCCATTAGGGCCGCTTCTTTTTGCCCTTGTTTTGCACCCGCTGGCGCTTAAGATTCGGGACAGCTGCGATCTTCTCCTACATGCTTGGTATCTTGATGATGGGACTGTCATCGGGGATTCGGGGGAGGTGGCCAAGATGTTAGAGATTATCAGGATCGTAGGTCCCGGCTTGGGCCTTGAGCTTAATATTAAGAAAACCGAGATCTTTTGGCCTTCATGTGACAGGCGGAAGCTCAGGGATGGACTTTTCCCAATGGAGATTGGGAGGCCGGCATCAGGAGTGAAGCTCATTGGAGGAGGTGTGAGTAGAGACCCAGGCTTTATTAGAGGGTTGGCCATGAAGAGAGCTACTACCGTTGTCGGTATGATGCGTCTCCTTCCCCAACTTTGTGATCCACAGAGTGAGCTTCTTCTGCTTCGGTCGTGTATGGGTATCGCTAAACTTTTCTTCGGGCTAAGGACATGCCAACCAGAGCACATGGAAGAGGCGGCCTTGCTCTTTGACACGGGTTTACGTGGGGTGATTGAGGACATTGTGGTCTCCGGAGGTCCTTTCTTTGGTGACTTCCAGTGGAGGCTCGCCTCTTTACCTATCAGATTTGGCGGCTTGGGGTTATACTCGGCTGTAGAGGCTTCTTCATATGCATTTGTGGCCTCAAGGGCACAATCCTGGCCGTTACAGGATCACATTTTACGAGGCAGTGGTGTATGTGACATGGATTCGGATTACGGTAGGGCTTTGGCTTGTCTTCGTGATACGATTCCGACCTTCGATTTCAGCAATTTCTCTAATAAGGATACCGCCCCCCTAAAGCCCAACATGCTTTGGCGAGTGCCCTTTTCAGTAAAATTGTAGCCGAAATGGATGGTCGTTTTGACATGACGGTAAGACAAAAGGCTGTCTTCGAGTGCCTACGAGCACCGCATGCCCAGGATTTTCTTCTCGCTATCCCCACCGCATGTCTCCTGTGGAATACCGGTCTATCCTTAAATATCGCCTAATGATCCCACTTTTTCCGGTCGACGAGAGATGCCCTATCTGTCGCAAGGCATGCTTGGACTCCTTTGGGGAGCATGCTGTTCATTGTAGAGATCTCCCGGGGTTCAAGTATCGGCATGACATGGTGCAGGATGTACTTTTTGATGTTTTGAGGCGGGCTGGGATTTCTGCCAAGAAGGAAGCCCTACCAATTTCTTGGATCGACCGTCGGAAGGAAGATCCACCCTCAGACCGGCGGATATTTTGGTTTTCGGATGGATTAGAGGGAAACATGTTTGCGTGGATCTCACCGGGGTTTCTCCTCTTGTGGGATTGGGGGATAGATTTTTCGGAATGGGGCAAGCGGCTTTAAAGGCAACAACATGCAAAGTTAACAAACACGAAAAGGCTTGCATAGAAAATCAGCATGTCTTTGTACCTTTCGCATTTGACACGTTTGGATTTCTTGCCCCGGAGGCTGTCGAGCTCCTTAAAAGAGTTCAACGCGTCATGCAGAGTAATGTTATGACCCCAAGATCCATGGATGTAGTATTTAAGAGGATTAGCTTTGCAATTCAAAAAGGGGTAGCGGCGCAGCTTGTTGCCCGTTTACCTGCTATTTCGATGTAACGACTCTTATGATTTTGATTTAAACATCAAGTCTTTAATGAGAAATAGAAAAACATCGAACATTTTATATTTTGATCGGGTGTTCGCGAACTGTTCGCGAACATTATATATATATATATATATATATATATAATATGGCACGAACAGAAACAACTGAACACAAACGAACCGAACGAACGAACAGAACAATTGAACACAAACGAACAAAGCGTACGAACAGAACAATTGAACACAAACGAACCGAACACGAACAATAAAAAATATGTCGAACACGAACCGAACGAACGAACGGTCAATAACACCAAAAGCTCGGTTCATTCGGTTCGTGTCCACCCATAATCATAAGTATTAAGTATATTGCACCTTGAGGTGTAGGGATGACAATTTTGGCCTAACTTGTACTGTCTCGTTCTGATCCGTGATGTATGGGTCGCTCCAGCCCCGCCCCGCACAGTTTTTTTATTTTTTTAATCTATTTAATATATATTTTATAGTATATTTATATATTTTTTCATATATTTATTATTATCTTTAAATATTTATGTTAACAATGAGAAGTTTTATAAATAATATGTATTCTAAAAACGAAATACTAAATAAAAAAACTTATCAAAATATTTATTTTATTAAGTTTGATGTAACTTTTTTTTTTACACGGGTCGCCCCACTCCGCGACCAGCAATGGATCGACTCGTCCCACCCCTTCACTTTGTGGGGCAGGTCCGGTTATTCAAGTACCCACCCCAACCGTCCCATTGCAATCTCTATTGAGGTGAAAAATGAAACAATCTTTTAGTTGCAACAATATACTATTTTAAACTATTTATATACCCACATCATAATCTTTTATACTAATAAAAAAGTAAACATTAACATGTAAAATATCATTAGATTTGTCGCATCTTTTCTATTAATAAAAAAGTAAACATTAACATGTAATTTATCCTTAAATTTGTCGCAATGTATATATTTTTAAAATATTGTCTCTCTCTTGCATTTATAAGAGAGGGGCTTTTCTACCGTCGCGTCAGGAAAACTTGACCTGACGTTAGGCCGATGTTAAAATTACATATTTTTTATATTTGTCGATTCCAATCCGCAGAGTTCAATCCTAACAAGAAAAATATACGACTTGAATCGACAAATATGTAGTATAATTAAGATGTATTTTCTTATCATCATGTCAGGAAAACTTGGTCTTGTATTAAGCCGGTACTAAAATTACATATTTGTTTCATATTTATTGATTCCTATCCGCATGGTTCAACTCTAATAAGAAGAATATACAAATTGGAATCGACAAATATAAAAAAATATGTAATTTTAACACCGGCCTAACGTCAGACCAAGTTTTCCTGACCTGACGGTAGAAAATCCCGAGAGAGTATAGCATAACAATGATGTTGCAGAATTTATAGCCGCAGCTGAAGGAAGAAGTTGACTAATAGATCAAACATTAGGCAGTTAAATTGTGTTAGAACGTACATTTATTTAGGCACATCCACCCGCCAACAAACAAGTCCATAATACCATGAAACATGGGAGAGTAGTTGTTGAGAAGACAACAATAACGTGGTACCACTTATATAGTTATAACCGCATAACTTATGTCTGTGCAATATTTTATTTTCTTGCCACCTAAACCTCTTTTACAATAAAACATAGTACTACACTTTACAACCTATCCAAAATCATTATAACTCCCATCAAGATATTCTATCTCATTCTATAATTCACCTTAATTTATTATACTTTCTTCATTCCCCCCATAAACCACCCCCATAAGATGAATGTAACAATAAAACAGAGGGTCTCGTCTCGTGTCGTGTGGATCAACCCAGCCATCAGAAGACACCAAACGGCCCAGTCTCCTGACGAGATGGGGCCGTCTTCTGTCTCCGTATTCCCGCCAGAGTCGGCGGCGTCACTGACCGGATCAGTGCGAAATTCAATCCCTTGAAGAAAGGGTGGGTCTTCACGTCTGCCGCCCCGCGTTTCGACCCGAGCCTCCTGCTGGGATCCTTGTTCAGCAACGCGGAGATCAGGTCCCGCGCGTGCAGTTCGCTCGCGCCACACTGCGTCCCGGAGGGGAACGCAAGGGGCTCCGTCGCGATGCCGCGCAGTGTGGCTTCGTTGTTGGGTCCCGCAAACGGCGTCCGTCCGTAGATCATCTCGTAGATGAAGATCCCAAGGGCCCACCAGTCCACGGCGTTCCCGTGGGACCCACCCGACGCCACCTCGGGCGCCACGTACTCGTGGGTCCCGACGAAGGAGCACGATCGGGCCGTGACGGGTTCGGCCACGAACCGGAAGCTGGATGCAAGTGTTTGGATTTTCTTGGAGCGGAAAAACCGGCCGGAAATGCATGCGAATGGTGTGAGCGCACGGGAGACGCGTCCTGCTTTGGGTGAGGACGGTGGGTCAGGAGAGAAGTCGGGGGATTCGACGGCTGCGATCGAGTCGGAGCAAAGGGAGAGATCGAAGTCGGTAAGCATAATGTGACCGTCGGATCTAACCAACACGTTTTCGGGTTTTAAGTCTCGGTAGATTATTCCCAACATGTGGAGGTACTCTAGTGCTACGAGAACCTCAGCTGCATAAAACCTGGAAAACAAAAAAAAAAAAGAAAACCAACGACCAATCAGAATTTACAGAATTAGATAAATGGGTAAAATTAGGATTTATTTATTTTGGGGTAATGGCAAAGAGATGATGAGAAAACCAAAGGAAAAAAGAAAAGTGCTCTGGTTTCTTGCTGGAATGGGTAAAAGAGAATTACCCGATCGATGTAAAAAAAAATTGACATCACATTTCAACAATTGACAAAAAAAAAAAGAAAAAAAGGAGCCCCAAATAAGGAAAAAAGTCAACAGTTGATTGATTTTCCCTTAAGACAGGACTTTACCTATGTTAAAAACCAAAAAAAGATTAAATTCTTGAAACAATTTTTGAGATAATATTTCTTAATATTTTACAGAAATGGTAATGAAATGTCATTTTTAGCATAAGCAAACAAAAGCACAATTGCAGAGAATCATGAAGAAGTATGTACGATATTATATATATATATATATATATATATATAGGAAATAGATCATATAAAAACTAATTACCTTGTGAAATTTAGAAACTTTTGTAAGCTATTGATATTACTGATCTAACGGCTGTAGATAAGTAGAATTATATGCATTTATGCATTTTTTTTATTGTATTATTTATTGCATATTCTAGCAACCAACTTGATGCAAACAAATAATAACAAATATGCAATGAAATTAATTAATAATGCAATTGGGTTTTAGATTTCACCATTAATGGTGTTTCCACTATATTCAGTCCATATATATATATATATGTATCAAGTGAGAAAACTACAATACAATGACAAGTCTCAGTTCATTTATTTCTTCAAAAAAGAAAATAGTTTTTTCTAAATTAAATAAATTATCACTGAGATATGCAGCAAGGACCAAAGAGAAGAAGACCATGTCATTATAAGCTATAAGCTCTAAATGGTACCACCAACTTTTGGAAATCAGAATTAGAACCGATATCATTATAAACTACTCCCTCCGTCCCACACATCTTTGTTCATATTTTTTTTTGAGCCGTCCCAAAATACTTGGTCATTTCCTTTTTAAGACAACTTTATCTCTCACAACTTTAAATAATATATATTCACACCATCACTTTATACACTACTTTTCACCTTTTCTTAAATCCCGTGCCGAAAATCAAATGCTCAAGATGGGTGGGACGGAGGTAGTATAAGCTTTTAAGTGGTACCACTTAGGGGTTGTGATTGAACCGAACCGAGTCGAGTATTGCAAAGATAAAGCTTCATTCGTTTATTATCGAGTCGAGCTCGATTTTTTTTTTTAAATCGAAGACATTGTGTTTCGGAGTTTATTCGTGATCAATAAAGCTAAAAGGAATATTCTGAATATGAATTTAAATTAAATAATATATTATAATGCTGATAAATTAATTATTTTTTCACAATAGATATAATGTATTTAATGAAATTCATTGCTTTCTTATAAAAAATATACCAAACTAGTACTTTTGCATATTTTTTAAATAAACTTGCTTATCGAGCTTGTTCACGAGCTAAAAAATCGAATGATTTCAAGCTCAAGCTTGAATTTTTTAGGTAACGAGCTTTCCTGAATGGGCTCGAACTGAGTTTTTTTGTCGATTCAGTCTCAAATAGCTCACAAATTGGCTCAGTTCATTACTTTTTAGTTATGATAAATCATTATACAGCCTCAACAACTCCACCCATAAATATAAAATAAAATAAAATAAAAAGAAAAAAAGAGACGAAAATGCAGAGAGAATTTCCTTTTTTTTTTTTACCTAGCCGAGCTGATAGAGAAGCGTTTCTGCGGCTGCTTATGTCGGAGAGAATGCAAATCGCCGCCAGAACAGTACTCCATAACCACGCAAGAGAAATGGGAAGCCTCAAATTCGGCGAAGAGCGTAGGCAAAAACGGATGGTCCAACAGCCGCATTATTTTCCGTTCAGTCTCCCCTCTCTCGGTCTTTTTCTTCAGAGCCAACACATCATTATCCACCACTTTCATCGCGTAAAGCCGCCCGTCGTCCGCCGCTCCGCGGAGGCGGCAGAGGTAGACTCTCCCGATGTCCCCGCTGCCGATCTGTCGCACCAAGCTGAAATCACGTGACCGAGGCTTGCTTTTCAAGCGTATCCCTCGGAACGAATAGTCCGACGAACGGTGCGGTCGCAGCGCCGCCGTATGCTCCGGCGAGCTCGTCTGCAGCTCGAAAGAAAACCTGCTGAAGCTGGCGGAGTGGCTTAGGGACGTCGCCGTCGTGTCGCTGCTCATCGAGCTTTTGCTGGAGTACAATCCCTCAGAGTCTGAATTCCTGCGAGAATCGTCTAACATTTTGTGCCCGATTTCGCGTACCCAATGCGGATGAATTCTGAAATCACAGTGGATTCAAGAACGGAAACGAGATTAGAGTAAGAGATAAGAGGAATCAGCTCAAAGTGAAAAAAATCAGAACTCGATCGGAGAGTGGGACAGAGCCTGGAGCTAAAGGAAGGAGATATTAATAAATGGAGTTTTTCAGAAAGTACAAAATTGGTTGGTTGTAGAGAAAGGACGAGCAGGCTTTTTATCAGTGTATATTAATGGTGAGATAGGGTTTCTGTACAGGTCAGAGAAACCATAGACGGGGTTAGCTAGTAATATGCTAGAGCCAGGAGCTCTGTATGTATAGATGTGTGTGTGTAATGTGTGAACGTCTACAACTGTTTAGAGAGAGAGAGAGAGAGAGAGAGAGAGAGGTCTGGGAAAAATGGTCGTTGGGGGTTATTTAAGGAACAAGGTACGGTGGGCGGTAGTATAAATAGGAGTACTAAATTAAATTACAACTCCCTCTCTCCTGGCCAAAGGTTGACGGAGGGTTTATATTTGGTATATTTTAGGTAATAATTGATATAAGTAATGATGATTAAATGTGTGGTGGAGATTAAAAAATAAAAAGTATTGATTATGAATGAGTGGTGGAGATTAAAAAGTGAAAGATAATTGTTTGATTTGATCGTAAAAAGTGTTATATGTAAACTTACTAAAAGGACTACTTTTTGATAGAAATGTAAACCTTTGACGGAACGGAGGTAGTATTATATAAATTGTTGCTATCACCGAACTAGATAGTAGATACTCGGTCTTATATTAATTAATTTTTTATTTCTTTAGATTGAATTTTGATTTTAATATGGATCTAGTAATATAAATTCTAGACTAAATTGTAAAAATCGTTCGTAAAGTTTGGTCAAATTGCATGTTTCGTCCAAACATTTAGAAAGTGCAAGGATTGTCCGTGTGGGAAACCTTTGGGGCAAATATCGTCTCTGACCACCATCAAATGACTAAAATACCCTTGTCTTCTTCTTTTTTTATATTTATTTTCAGTTTTTTACACAAATGATCCTTGTGTTTCGCCAGGTTTTACAAATTTAGTCCTGATTCTTTTTTAAATTATTTACTTAACTATTAATATTAATATTATATTTTTATACGTTTTCGTCCATTTTTCTTATGTTTTTGTCCCTTTTTCTTACGTTTTTTCTATTTTCATACGTTTTTGTCTGTTTTTCTTACGTTTTTACCCGTTTTTCTAACGTTTTTTTAGTTTACATACGTTTTTGCCCGTTTTTATACGTTTCCATCCATTTTTATACGTTTTCGTCTGTTTTCTTACGTTTTCATCCGTTTTCGTCCGTTTTTCTTACGTCTTTTTGTTTTCATACGTTTTTATCCGTTTTTATAGTTTTTGCCCGTTTTCTTACATTTTCATTCGTTTTTATACGTTTTCGTCTATTTTTTAAGTTTTTGTCCCTTTTATCGGTTTTTGTCAGTTTTTGTTCATTTTTCTTTCGTTTTTGTAACGTATAAAAACAGATGAAAGCGTAAGAAAACGGGCGAAAACTTATAAAACGGAAAAAATGTAAGAAAAACGGACAAAAACGTAAGAAAAATGAACAAAAACTGACAAAAATCGATAAAAACGGACAAAAACTTAAGAAAAACGGACGTAAACGTATAAAAACAGATGAAAATGTAAGAAAACTGGCGAAAACGTATAACAACGGACGGAAACATTTAAAAAATAATACTAATAATAATAGTTAAATAAATAATTTAAAAAAAATCAGGACTAAATTTGTAAAACCTGGCGAAAGACAAGGACCATTTGTGCAAGAAACTGAAAAGAATTATTGAAAAAGAAGAAGACAATGGTATTTTAGTCATTCGATGTTAGTGAGGGACGATATTTGCCCCAAAGGTTTCTCACATGGACGATCCTTGCACTTTCTAAACGTTTGAGACGAAACATGCAATTTGGCCAAACTTTAGGGACGATTTTTACAATTTACTCTAAATTTTATGATTAATATCTTAAGGTCAAAGTTCAATTTAAAAAGGAGAAAAACGTCAATTAATATGAAATGAAAGAAGTTCATCTTAGAACATGATGCACGTTGCAAGATACATGTCATTTGTGATTATTATTATCATAATCACAATTACTAAATAACATAATTATAGTGAAAATATGATGTATCATTCCTTTTTTATGTTACGAATAATTTTTTATTATTCTACAATATAACCACAATTGATATATATATATATATATATATATATATATATATCATAATTACAACGGATATACCACAAATGCTATATCACGTTGCAGAGTACTCCCTCCGTTCGTGAATAAGTTTCCTACTTACCATATATTTTTTTTCACTGGCCCGTTTACAATCAAATCAACACTTTTTACAACCAAATCAATACTACTTTCACTCTCATTTTAATTTTTCCACTCAAAACAAGTGGGATCATTATTCCAGTCACAACAACTTCAACTTTATTTTATCTTTTCCACTCACAACAAGTGTAATTCTTATTCCACTCACAATAATTTAAATTTCAATCAATTTTTACCACTTTCAAGAAGTGGGACATCTATTCCGCCCACAATAACTTTTTCAATTTTCTTAATCTTCATGCTCAGCACAGAATGTGATACTTATTCTTAAATGGATGGATTGTAATTTTCCAATTAAGATGCATGGACCAAATATTTTGGTCCATAAATGAATTATGCCTCGTTTTTGGATTGGGATAACGTTCTCTTAAAATTAATATTTCAATGTCTCCTAGGAAAGACCCGTTTATTCGCAAGAATATGGGTCGGGATAACGTTCTCCTACAATTATATATTTAAATTAAAAATTCAAAAATCACAGAAATATGTAAGAAATTAGAATAAAAGACACAAAAAACAAAGTTCTAAAAGTCTAAAAATTTAAAACCATGAGAAAAAAAATTAGGAACTACGCAGCGGAAGAGGAAAACAAAATGAACATTTCATTTTGAAAAATTAAATAAGACTATTTTTTATATACTCTTTGTTCATTATCGTAATTTTCCTCACATCTTTTCTTCGTCATTCTTTTGTAGTCGGTGTTGTATTTCTGTGTTACATACTTGCTGGGCGGAAAGAGAAATTACAACTGGAATACAAAAAGTTACGACTCGAAAACAGAAACTACAAACTCGTACGGAAATTAAAATACAAAACTCAAAACAGAATTGAAAATACAAGAAATTAAATTGTAAAACCGTAAAATAATGCCGAGTCGAGGAATCCTCTATCCGCAAGATGAAATACGCCCCGGTAGTGCTTTCGGTTATCGCCCTCAAAGATAAAACGGCGACGTCTCGAATGTAGTAGCACCACAAGACCTACGAGCTCCGACAAACTTGAACGAGGTGAGGACGAAACTGTTACTATGAACTATGAACTGTATGCTTTATGTTATATCCCAGAGTTTCGAAAAATTGCATGTACAGAAGCAAAGGTATGCATGCCTATTTATAGGTCATCTCACCTGCAGGGGGGTTTAAACACAGCCCTTATGGCTGTCATAATGTAGTCATTTATGCTGCATTATACTTAGGAGTTACGAATTTCAAACAAATAGCAGGTGTTACGAAATTCAAACCTGTCATTAACTCCTCCTCAAACCTGTCATTGGACTGAATTTGAACAGTCAGGACGCATCTGGACTGTATTCAGCTCCTTAACCGCTCGAGGGATATATCTGGACATCCTTATGTGCACATACGAGCTCAACTACGTTGTTGAGCTTGTCCAAAAATTTCTTTAAACTAGCCCAAGGCCAAGCCCACGAACACGCCCAAAGACCAATTGCCAAGATCCAAGATCAAGATCAAGGCCAAGGTCCAAGTTCCACGGTCCACGACACGCGGCTCGTGGCCGCAGCCGAGATCGAGGCGAGGCGGGCAGGCGGCGGCGCGCGGGTGTGCGCGCGTGTGGGCTTTAAGCCCATACACATGTGTCATTAATTATTACATGCATAAAGGTAACTCCTTATATACTAGAATGATGATGGTTTATTCTTCAATGTGGGATTCCATCCCTTATTAATTCACAATTAAGTGACAAACTTTAATTCACTATTTCTCACTTATCGGGAATCGGTTTAGAGAAAGTGAATATACCACGATCATCTACTCGGAACGTAGATCGATCCTATGATATTTAATTTTACAAAATAAAATTAAAATCATTAACGATTCCAACAATCCCCCACATGAGTGAAAATAGCCCAAATACAATATGCAGACTCAAGCTCAGTCCTCAAGAGGCGTTAAAGTATAAGGATGGGTAGTTCGTGACTTTGAACCTTCCATAGTTAACATCATCGGGTACACAGGCGGATTAGTGGCTTGATGCTTTGAACTATTCCCCCACGGCGTGCACCGAGACAATGGTGCTAACACTTGAACACCTCAACCTCATCCGTTCTCACGTTTTCTGTCCTTTGCGGGCCTTGTATACCCCTTTGTATTCATAACTGTATTTCATGAACCGACCCCCACTTCTCACTTATATAGGTGATTCTTTACCGAGTATCTTGCCATACTCAACCTCCTCGAGGTCTTTAGGAATCATTAAAAGTCATAGACTTAACCTCACCACTAGGCAAGTTTTCAACACTCAGTTGCTCTATGGGGAATAAACTTAGATGAGTATTTCACATGAACTCTCATATCTTAGTTCTCCCATTGAACCAAGTTCTTGGGATCTACAGTCATCTTGGTTGGGTTACCACTATGATAATTTTCAATTTGTGGATTTTAAACCCACTCCCTGTAGCAATTTATTCATTTGATCACGGTTTAACCCTTTGGTTAGCGGATCCGCTAGGTTATCCAATGACCTCACATAGTCAATAGAGATAACCCCACTTTTGATCAAATGTCTCACGGTATTATGGCGTCGACGAATATATCGAGACTTTCCATTATACACGTTACTTCTTGCCCTACCAATAGCAGCTTGGCTATCGTAGTGTATCATCATCGCTGGTACTGGATTTGACCAACATGGAATATCTTCTAGAAAGTTTCTGAGCCATTCGGCTTTTTCACCAGCTTTGTCCAAAGCTATGAATTCTGATTCCATGGTGGATCGGGCTATACACATTTGTTTCGCGAACTTCCACGAGACAGTTCCACCCCAATGGTAAACACGTAACCACTTGTAGAAAATGAACTTTTCGTATCGGATATCCAATTCGCATCACAGTACCCTTCAAGTACCGGGGGGCATCTCGAATAGTGTAGCCCAAGGTTTTGGGTGTACTTTAAGTACCTCAAAACTCTAACGAGAGCTTTACAATGCTCTTTGCTTGGATTGTTCGTGTAACGACTCAATTTGTTCACAGCGCAAGCTAAATCGGGTCGAGTGCAATTTGTAAGATACATTAAACACCCAATGACTCGTGCATATTCTTCTTGTGTAACGGGTTCCCCTCGATTTTTGCTCAAGTGATCATTTAAATCTATTGGGTCTTAGCCGGAAAGCTATCAATAGCATTAAACCTCTTGAGAACTTTCTCGGCATAGTGAGATTGTGTCAAGATGATTCCATCTGATTTTCTCCAAATTTCCATTCCAAGAATCACATCGGCTAGCCCCATGTCTTTCATGTCAAAATTTCTTTTTAACATGTTCTTAGTATCGTTAATCGCTTGTATATTGTTACCCATGATTAACATGTCATCTATATAGAGACACACAATAACATAACCGTTATTAGTGTTCTTAATATAAACACAATTATCACACTCGTTTATTTTAAAACCATTTGATAACATTACAGTATCAAATTTCAAGTGCCACTGTAGTGGAGCTTGTCTCAATCCATATAGAGACTTAACCAGTTTGCATACCTTTTTCTCTTGTCCAGATACTACAAACCCTTCAGGTTGTTCCATATAGATCTCTTTATCCAGATCACCGTTCAAAAAAGCAGTCTTAACATCCATTTGATGAATCTCAAGATCGTGCAAAGCAACAATCGCGAGAAGCACTCGAGTAGATGTAATTCTCGTTACAGGTGAATAGGTATCGAAAAAATCGTACCCTTCCTTTAGTTTGAAACCTTTGACTACTAAACAAGCTTTATACTTGTCAATTGACCCATCAGCCTTGTACTTTCTTTTAAGGATCAATTTGCATCTTAAGGGCTTACAACCTTCAGGTAAATCAACCAAAACCCAAGTGTGGTTTTGTAAAATTGAGTCAATTTCACTCTGAACAGCTTCTTTCAAGAGCAACCCGTCTGGTCTGGCATAAGCTACTTTGATCGATGTTGGTTCTTCATTCAACATGAATGCTATGTAGTCAGGTCCAAATGTCTTTGGTGTCCTAAGCCTACTACCACGTCTCGGTTCTACATCTTCTATATTAGATCTTGATCGCTTACGTGACTTTGGATCTACATCTACAGGTTTTGAACTTGTTCCTTCATCATCAACTCTATTGCTAGAATTGTTCTCAACTTTATCATTATCCTTACAAGGATATATGTTTTCAAAGAATACAGCATTCCTTGATTCAATTGTTATTCCCACAATCATTTCAGGAACTTCTGACATGTGGATAACAAACCGATAGGCACTACTGTTCAGTGCATACCCAATAAAGATACAATCGACCGTCTTAGGTCCGATTTTAACTTGTTTAGGTAGAGGTACCTAAACCTTAGCCAAACACCCCCACACTTTGAGATATTTGTATGAAGGTTTTCTACCTTTCCACAACTCATAAGGGGTAATATCCTTACCTTTGCATGGAATCTTGTTCAATATGTAGTTGGCTGTCAAGACAGCTTCCCCCCACATGTTCTGGGGCAACCCTGAACTAATCAATAAGGCATTCATCGTATCTTTAAGTATTCGATTCTTACGTTCAGCAATGCCATTAGATTGTGGTGCATATGGAGCTGTTGTTTGATTAATTATACCACTCTCATTGCATAATTCCTCAAACGGAGCTACATATTCGCCATCTCTATCGCTTCGAACCATCTTAATACGATAGCCTAATTGATTCTCGACTTCATTCTTGAAGTTCTTAAAAGCTTCAATAGCCTCATCTTTACTTCTTAAAAGATAAAGATAACAATATCTTGTGCAGTCATCCATAAAAGTGATAAAGTACTTCTTACCACCTCTAGTTTGCACAAACTTTAAATCACACACGTCTGTGTGAATTAATTCAAGGGATTTTATGTTCCGTTTTACCGAATGAAACGTAAGTTTCGTCATTTTTGCTTCAACACAAATCTCACATTTGTTTTGAGTATTGACTTCGTTTAATTTCAGTAAATCTAAGTTTACTAATCTTTTTATAGCATTTAGATTCACATGACCTAATCTACAATGACATAAATCAAAACACTCAGTCAAGTAAGAGGAAGCAATAGTATTCTCATTAGCATTTCCAGATTTGGTTACATGGTGTATAGCCAAAACATTGAGTTTAAAGAGTCCCTCCGTGAGGTAACCCCTACCAAGAAACCTATCAAACTTTTTTATGATAATTCTATCTGACTCAAACACTAGTTTAAACCCATTTTTAACTAGTATAGAGCCCGAGATCAAGTTCTTCCTCATATCAGGAACATGAAGCACATTATTCAAAGTGAGAGTCTGTCCTGACATAAGTTTGAGGTCCACTTCTCCAACTCCGACAATCTCAGATGAAGATGGATTCCCCATGTTGAGCTTCCTCCCCTCAATAGCTTGATAGTTCTTAAACTGACTCCGATCGGCACCAACGTGGGCGGTTGCACCGGTGTCGACGTACCAACCACCTTGGTTCTCAACGTGGTTGACTTACTCGGTGACCACACCAGCAAGGTCATCCTCTTTCCATTCACCATTAGTCTCGGCGATGTTGGCAACATGTTTCTTCTTCTTATTGGCTTTCGGCTTCCGGTAGTCCTTCGCCGCGTGCCCATGTTTGCCACAATTGAAGCAATCACCATCAAACTTCTTGACTGGTTGCTTCCCTTTGCTCTTGTTTTGGACACTTGGACGAGCTCGTTTGTTGGAGGGACCGCCATGTTCCAACAGATTGGCCTTAGCATCAATCACGCCTTTTGGTTTGTGGTCATTTTTGCGCACGTCTGACTCGATGCGCAGTTTCACAATCAAGTCTTCAAGAGTCATCTCCTTTCTCTTGTGTTTGAGATAGCTCTTGAAGTCTTTCCAACTGGGGGGCAACTTCTCGATCACAGTTGCTACAGTGAAAGCGTCCGGCAGGACGATTCCTCAGCATTGACATCATGAACGATGAGTTGGAACTCTTGCACTTGGTCCATGATTGGTTTTGAGTCAACCATCTTGTAGTCCAAATATTTGACGACTACAAATTTCTTTGTACCTGCATCATCACTACGGTACCTCTTTTCAAGTGCTTCCCACATCTCTTTTGATGTTTACAACAGAATAAACATTGTACAAACTATTTTCTAAGGAATTCAGAATAAAGTTTTTACAAAGATAGTCTCCATTGTGCCATTTGTCATAGGCACTGTAAAACTAGTCTCTTGAGCACTTGGCACCGGTGGCGCATCTTTCTTAAGGAAGTTAGCAAACCCCAATGTTGTCAAATAGAACAACATCTTATGTTGCCACCTTTTAAAGTCGGCACCACCAAACTCTGGCAGCTTCTCGGCGGTAGGCATCATCCTAGGCCCGAGATTGTTCCAAAAAAGGAACCACTCGTGTTGAACCCGTAGGCTCCAACACTAGATCCTAACATGGATCCCACGGTACCACTAAAAGTGGAACCGACGGTGCCACTCGAGGTGGATCCACCGGTAGTCAGAAATGGGTTGTTAAAAACCCAACCAGTTGTTGTTGACATCGTTGAAGCATTCGTGTTGAACAACGTCGAGCCGATAGTTGTTGACGTGGTTGAGTCAATAGAGTTCGCCATGAGTGAGGCGAAGGTCGCGGAGACAGTGGTAGCGGTGATGGCGGAGTCGGTGGCAGCAACGGTAGTCGATATCTCCAGTTGTAGGATTTAGCAAGTAAAAATATTTCGTCTTGCGCTTGTTGTATTTCTGTGTTACAAATAGGGCAGTTATCGGACGGCCTGCCCGGTTTTGATGCACTTAACCGTCCTAAGGTACGGATAGACTGGTCCGACGGTAAGAAAACCGGGTCATATTTAAGATCCGGAACCGGTCCGAAATAGGTACCAGGTAGACCCGGTCCGAATCCGAAACCCGAATCCGAAACCCGAATCCGGAACTCGGAAACCCGAATCCAGAAATGAGAGAGTAGTGGAAGGGATGAGGCATATTTATAGTTGATACCAAGGCTTTTAGATGGTTTATCCCACCAATGTGGGATGAAACCTTAAGAAAAATAGTGATGGAACTCAAGGTGAACCAAGGTTCAAGCCATGCTCAAGTTCAAGCCAATAAAGCTTAGACCATCGGGTTCAAGCTGGAAGACTCAAACCACAAGGAACCAAAAAAAGAACTCGTTATGAACCCAAAGCCGCAAGGCAAGGCTCAAGCCAATGGGCTTGAACCACCATTGATGGCTTAAGGTTTGATGTGTTAAAAAATGAAAGGGTGAGCACCTATTTATAGTAGTGGATGGGAGCTAGATTTGTTGCTCCAAGCAATGTGGGATGGGAAGAAAATCCCAATTCCATGATGGTTTTGAACAAGGGAATTATTTTGTAATTAATTATTTTGTATTAATTAGATCTATATTATATTGTATTGTTATTAATTATTTTGTATTAATTAGATCTATTATTATCAAGTTATTAATTAATTTTTTTATTACTATAATTAATAAATATAATAACAAGTAATAAAAATTTTATATACCAAAGTACATATCCATTGTTTGGTGTGTGTGTGTGTGTGTGTATATATATATATATATATATATATATATATATATATATATATATATATATATATATTACCGGGTCTTTTTCCGGTTTTCTCGGTCCGGGTCTTATCGGTTTCGGTTCAATGTTTAGAACTCGAATCCGAACTCGTTAATTATCGGGTGAGTTTCGGTTTCGGGTTTTTCGGTCCGATTCTTGACCGGGTTTCGGGTTCACTCGGACCGCTAACAACCCTAGTTACAAACTTGCTGGGCGGAAAGAGAAATTACAACTGGAATACAAAAAGTTACAACTCGAAAACAGAAACTACAAACTCGTACGGAAATGAAAATACAAACTCGAAATAGAATTGAAAATACAAGAAATTAAATTGTAAAACTGTAAACTAATGCTGAGTCGAGGAATCCTCTATCCGCAAGACGAAATACGCCCCGGTAGTGCTTTCGGTTTTGACGTATCGCCCCCAAAGATAAAACGGAAACGTCTCGAAGGTAGTAGCACCACAAGACCTACGAGCTCCGGCGAACTTGAACGAGGTGAGGACGAAGCTGTTACTATGAACTATGAACTGTATATTTTATGCTGTATGTCAGAGTTTTGAAAAATTGCATGTACAGAAGCAAATGTATGCATGACTATTTATAGGCCATCTCACCTGCAGGGGGGTTTAAACACAGCCTTTATGGGTATCATAATGCAGTCATTTATGCTGCATTATGCTTAGGAGTTACGAATTTCAAACAAATAACAGGGGTTACGAAATTCAAACCTGCCATTAACTCCTCCTCATAACACCTGGGAGGTTACTTCCGGGTTGGACTGAATTTGAACAGTCAGGGCGCACCTGGACTGTATTCAGCTCCTTAACCGCTCGAGGGATGTATCTGGATATCATTATGTGCACATACGAGCCCAACTACGTTGTTGAGCTTGTCCAAAAAATTCTTTAAGCTAGCCCAAGGCCTAGCTCACGGCCAAGCCCACGAACAGGCCCAAAGACCAATTGCCAAGATCCAAGTCCAAGTCCAAGTCCAAGTCCAAGATCAAGATCAAGGCCAAGGCCAACGTCCAAGTTCCAAGTTCCACGGTCCCGGCACGCGGCTCGCGGCCGAGGCCGAGGCGGGCGGGCGCGGCGGCGGCGCGCGCGTGTGCGCGTGTGTGGGCTTTAAGCCCATACACATGTGCCATTAATTATTATATGTATAAAGGTAACTCCTTATATACTAGATTAATGATGGTTCATTATTCAATGTGGGATTCCATCCCTTATTAATTCACAATTAAGTGACAAACTTTAATTCACTATTTCTTACTCACCGGGAATCGGTTTAGAGAAACTGAATATACCACGATCATCTACGCGGAACGTAGATCGATCCTATGATATTTAATTTTACAAAATAAAATTAAAATCATTAACGATTCCAACAGTCGGTACCTTTATATTTTGATTCTGTAAAATTTTTTGATAAATATTTATATAAAATGTAGTTATAATGTAAAATGCAAGTATTATCTTTTGTGGCCGGCAAAAAGGAAAATATATAACAGGAGAACTAGATACTGATAAATCAAACCAATTTAGATTCTCACTCCAACCACATATTTGTTTTGTCATAAAACTGCAAGAAACTAAAGAGAATATATAGAGAATATAGAGAAGGTATTTCTCTTGGAATCAATTTTCATTAAGAACCGAAGCCTTATTTATAGAAAAACTTCAGATGGCACAAACGTAATTACATAATTTCATCAGGGGGATAATAGTCATTCATATGTTATAATATATTATCTTATTACGCACTTCGAGAAGTGCGCATTTCAACACTCCCCTTGATTGACTATGCCTTATAGCTACCTCATTAAAAATCTTATCAGGAAAACCCTATGGGACAAAACCATGATAAAGGAAAAAGAGTGCAGTTATATGAGTTCTCCTTCAAGTTAACAAGGGTGAGTTTCTTCATAAATATCGGAGATGTCGCATCCAAATATTGTGAACTTGTTTTCTGAAAACTGAGGTTGGTAGCGCCTTTGTAAATAAACCTGCAATATTGTCACATGACCGAACATACTGAATGACAATCTCCTTCTTCTTCTCACGTTCTTGAGTATATGCGAAGAACTTTGAGGGGAATGTGTTTGGTTCTGTCGTCCTTGATATATCCTCCCTTGGTCTGCGCAACACATGCAGCATTATCTTCAAACAATATTGTTGGATCTTTATTAACTGGCAATCCACTGGCTTTCTTAATGTGTTGAGTGATAGATCTAAGCCATACACGTTCTTTACTTGCTTCGTGAAGAGCAATAACTTCAGCATGGTTTGAAGATATAGCAAATAGTGTTTGCTTTTGGGAATGCCAGGATATTGCAGTACCACCGACCATGAAAACGTAACCAGTTTGTGATTTGACTTTATGGGGATCTGATAACTAACCTGCATCTGCAAAACCAGTTATTTCTATGAATCTTTGGGATAAAATAATCCCAAATGTTCATTGGAGATAGCGAAGTATGTGTTTAATCTCATTCCAATGTGTTCGTGTTGGACATGAGCTATATCTTGCAAATAGATTCGTAGAAAATCTATATCTGGTTGCGTACAATTTGTAATATACATAAGAGCTCCAATTGCACTCAAATATGGTACTTGAGGACCAAGTACTTCTTCGTTGTCTTCACAAGGACGGAATGGATCATTTTCAACATTAAGTAACCTATTTATCATTGGGGTATTAAGCAGGCTTGCCTTATCCATATTAAAGCATTTTAAGACCCTTTTGTATAATTGGATTGATGTACAAATGTTACACTATGAAAGTGTTCAATTTGTAAACCAAGGCAATATTTGGTTTGTCCAAGGTCTTTTAGTTCAAATTCACCTTTTAGATAATTAATCGCTTCTTGAATTTCATTAAGAGTCACAATGATGTTTAAATCATCAACATAGACATCAATAATCACGAACCCAGTCGTCGTTTTCTTGATAAATACACATGGACACAATTGATCATTTATATATCCATTTTTCACTAAAAACTCTGTTAGGCAATTATACCTCATGAGCCTAGATAGTTTTAGCCCATACAATGATTGTTGTAGTTTAATTGCACATAACTCCCTCGGTTTTGATTTTAGTGCTTCAGGCACTTTGAATCCTTGAGGAATTCTCATATAAATATTAGTATCCAATAATCCATATAAATAAGCCGTTACAACATCTATAAGGCGTATTTCAAGATTATTTGAAACTGATAAGCTGATCAAGTATCTAAAGGTAATAGCATCCATGAGAGGAGAATATGTCTCATCATAATTAATTCAAGGTCTTTGGAAAAAACCTTGTGCAGCAAGACGAGCTTTGTATCTTATAATCTCATATTTCTCATTTAGCCAATGAACGAAAACCCATTTGTATACAATATGTTTCGCATCTTCAGGTGTGACAACAATAGACCCAAATACCTTTCGCTTATTAAGTGAATCCAATTCAGCCTGTATGAAACCTTTCCAACTGATCCAATCATGCCTGATGTAACTGAGATGAGTTCGTCCATCCATCCTCCCCCTGCTTTGTCCAGACGGGTTTTTATCTCTTGCAAGATCTTTTTATTTGTTACTTCTACATGTCCGTTGATTTCCGGATGAGCTACCGCGGCTACTCGTTGTTTGATGTGCATTCCTTCACATCAAGATTGGGTTCTCTTCATATTGAAGTGCGTCCCATTATCCTACATGAGTATTTGGGGCGCCCCATATCTGCAGCAGGTGTTGTTAAACAAAAAGCTTATAATCCTTTGCTTGGTGATGGTGGCCACTGGCTCGTCCTCCACCGATTTGCTGAAGTAATCGATGACTACTATCAAAAACTTCCTTCCTCCCGAGCCAGGTGTGAATTATCCCATAATGTCGATTCCCTATTTAGCAAATGGGCAGTGTGCTTCCATAGTGATCATATTTTTTGCCGAGATGTGTATTAATGGTGCGTGTATTTGACATTTTTGGCAATGATTGACAATATCAACCGCTTTCTTGCTCATCGTCGGCCAGAAAAAACCTGCCCTTAATGTTTTGCGGATTAATGCCCTTCCATTAGTGTGATCACCGCAGCACCCCTCATGAATTTCTTCTAGTATGTTCCCCCCTTCTTCCTCCGAGATGCACCTCAGGTATGGTCCGAGATATGATCTTTTGTATAATTCACCATTAATACAACAAAATATTGCTGCCCTGAGCATGATTTTGGCTTTTTCCTGCTTGTCATTTGGTAGCTCTGCTCTGTTCAGATATGCTAATAAGGGAGATCTCCAATCAGCTATTTCATTTGTTTCCATCACCTGCTTTGCAATGCTACTCCGAGTTGCTCCTAATATTGTTATTGTTCGTGAGCGACAATCTACCAAGGAACTTCTCATTTTTGCCAAATAATCGGCTTTCACATTTTCGGCTCTAGGAATATGGATCAACTCCCATTCTCCTAGCTTCTTGGCAGCCTCTTTCACCTCCTCGACGTACCTCTTCATCCGCTCTTTGTTTATTTCAAATTTTCCCCCTATTTGTTGTGTGACAAGCTGAGAATCGGAGTAAGTGATGAGTCGTCGTGCACCTAAGTTAATTCCTAGCTGTATTCCCTTGACTAGGGCTTCATACTCGGATTCATTGTTGGAGGCTTTGAAATCAAACTTCACAGCATATTCCAACTGCTCATCCTCTTGGGTAGTGAGAATTATCCCCGCTCCGGAGCCACCAGTCGTGGCTGATCCATCAACATGTAAAAAGCATTGTCTTTCCACCAATGATGGTGTAGCCCCTTCTTGAATGAAATCTACCAGAGCTTGAGCTTTGATCCCCGCTCTTGGTTCGTACTTCATGTCATACTCCCCCATTTCCACCGCCCATTTAAAGAGGTGACCTCATGCGTTAGGTCGCCCTAGTATTTCTCTCAAGGGTAAGTTAGTTCGTAACTTTATGCGGTGGGCTAGGAAGTGCGGTCTCAGTCGTTGAGCTATAACTACTAATGCAAGGGATCCTTCCTCCTAATCGGAATAGTTCCGCTCTGCTTCTTGTAAAATTCAGCTCATATAATAGATAGGTTTTTGCTGGTTTGCTTCTTCTCTTTATAAGACCGAGCTAACCGCCCCTTTTCCGATGGATAAGTATAGTATGAGCTCTTCCCCTAGTATTGGTTTGGTGAGCAGGGGCTCGCCTAAATTTTCTTTTAATTTCTCGAAATATACTTGTGATTCGGAGGTCCATTCGAACTTATTTCCCTTTCTTAAGAGCTTAAAAAATGGGAATCCTTTCTCGGCCGAGCGAGAGATAAATCAGCTCAGCCTTCCTATCAATATCTGGATGTCCTTGATATTTTTCGGAGGGCTCATTTGCAATACTGCTTTTACTTTCTCCGGGTTGACCTCAATTCCTTACTCCATGACCATATATCCTAGAAATTTCCCCGACTTCACTCCGAAATACCATTTCGATGGGTTGAGCTTCATCCCGTATGTACGCAGGTTTTCGAGCATTTCTTCTAGATCTCTGATATGCTCTCCCGCTTTTACACTTTTTACTAGCATATCATCAACATAGACCTCCATGTTCCTGCCGATTTGGGATTTAAATAATCTATCAACCATGATCTGATATGTGGCTCTCGCGTTCTTTAGCCCAAAAGCCATGCGTACGTAACATAAGGTTCCTTTTGATACCACAAAGCTAACCCTATTTCTATCATCGGGCGCCAGGGCGATCTGATTATATCCCCAATAGGCATCCATCATGCTGAGTAATTCGCACCCCGAGGTAGAGTCTACTAGTTGATCTATGCGAGGTAATGGATAGTGATCCTTGGGACATGCTTTATTTAAATCTCGGAAATTCATGCACATTCTCCATTTTCCTTGACTTTCTCCTACCATGACAGTGTTGGATAGCCACTCCGGAAACTAGATTTCCATTATGTGTCCAGCTCGTAGAAGCTTCTCAACTTCTTCCCCAATGATTCCGTTCATCTCCGGTCCAAAGTGCCCCCTCTTCTGCTTTACCGGCCTTACTGTTGGGTCGATGTTTAATCTGTGCTCGGCGACTGTTGGGCTTATCCCTACCAAGTCTTCGGCTGCAAATGCGAAGATGTCCACAAATTTTCTTAGCAAGTGAATCAGACTTTCCCTTAGCCCGTTATCCAACCGACTTCCTACGCGAGTTTTTGTTTTTGGCTTTCCTGGGACTAGTTATATCTCCATCAGCTCCTCATTAGGTTTGACACCTTCCTCCTGAGCTTCCTCTGACATTTTTAACTTCTTATCCTTTTTTAGCTCTGGATCCGAGCCTCTCAGCTCGGACGTCCTTTTACTGTTTTGTACCCCTTGATTTACCGTTGTCTGGTAGCAAGGCCGGGAAACAAATTGATCTCCAGCTACTTCCCCTACCTCGCTTCTCACGGGAAATTTTACTTTCATGTGTGAGATAGACGCTACCGCCTCAAACTTGTTGAGCCCGGGACGCCCCAAAATAGCGTTATAGGCCGATTTAGTGTCTATTACTAAAAACCTGAGTGTCTTAACCTTTCGGTGCGGTATCCGGCCCAATGCTATCGGAAGTACATCTCTCCTACTGGTTGCACCAAAGTCATGCAAAACCCGTAAAGTCCCGTATCCACCTTTCTCAATTCCACCTCGAGGTTCATTTTCCTGAAACAGTCATAAAACAGTATATCCACCGAGCTTCATGTATTGATAAAGACACTTTGTACGTCATAAGTACCAATTTCTACTGTGATGACAAGTGCGTCGTTATGGGGCGCGTGTGAGCTTTTCTAGCCTGATTGGAACTCCGTCGGTCAGTTTTTAAGGACGACCTATATTAACTTTGAAGAGGTGGTCTTTAAGGACGAGCTATATTAAAATGAGGCTATTCTCATAACCAAGTTGCATTGACTAGGCATATCAGTATCGTACATATCCGAGATACATTCACATTAAAAGATTTTTCATTAAGAGATATGCGCCAGTACAGAGACAACGAAAAGAACGAATACATATACAAGCAAAGCTAAACTACGCGCTCGGGAAATCAGGGAGGAGACGAGTGGGAAGCCTCAGGGTTAGCCTCCCCAGACGGAGCATCAGGAGTATCAGCCATGTCATATGGAGCAAGGGGGATAGAGGGTAGCTCCAAATCTAGACCGAATTCGGTTATGGACTCCCCAAGAGTGGCTTCTGACCAAGCAGCATCTGGGGACTCGTTCCCACCGAGCACGGGATGTGACAAAATCAAAATACTGCATCGTAGTGGGAGCGAGTCGAACCAGGTAGGCAATTGAATTATGATAGCGAGTAAGGAGGGCTGAACGATAAGCCCCCATGATAGATTGTCTGACGTCACTTGTCAAGAAGCGGCGCTGGCCATCCAAGAATCCTCGCTCCCAGGTCGAGGACCCCTCAGACCTGGCCTCTGTAAGCTAGGCTAAGCTGTACAACCCTCTCGGATGCGGCCTTAGCCTCTGCAAGTTGAGCCTTGAGCTGGATGACCTTCTCAGATTCTGCCTGAGCCTGAGTCTTTGTAAGCTTTAACTCTTGGTTCAGTTGGACATTAGCCATTTGGACTCGCTCTAACACCGTATCCCGCTCGGAAATCTTTTTTAGGGCAATATTCAGACGATATTTCCTCTCGCTCAGCCTCGACTTGAGATCTGTCTTCGCCTCCAGGGTAGCCTTAAGCTCAGCAGACATCTGAGCCATTTGGAAGAAAAGGAAGCTCCGCTTTTCTGCTCTTCCGCCAAACATACCAGGGTAGAGCAAAGTTTAAAAAAAGGGGGGGACTTCGTCAAAATATAAACAAAGGTAGAAATAGTAGAAAGAAAAAATAAACAAAGGTAGTTACCTTCCCTAAATACATAATCAAGTCTAGGTGGGAATCCTGCATGGAGTTACGTAGTATCTCACTGTCCCTATCGGGGACCACCGAGCTCAAAAGAGGAAGGAATTTCTCAAACTCCTTGCAGCGCAGCAGGATCCATACCCGAACTAGAAGTACTCGTAGCCTTGAGCCGCTTGGTGGGAGCGGAGAATTATGGGGAGCGGGATCACTTAGTGACCTGCAGCTGTGGAGAAGAGCTCGCAGGACCCAGCCCCATGGTTAAAGGGGGAGCTAGGTCAGAAGGTAGGGTTGCCCCGACTTTGGCTCCCTTGGTAGAAACAGGCCTTTGTTTCGGATTGGATGAGCCCTCCGCCCTCTCTTTAGGGGGATTCACCGACCTGGGAACCTTGTCCTTCGCAGGTTCGGTAGGCTTTGTAGCATCAGACTGAGAGGCCCGCATAAAACAATTTGGAAAAAACAGTATTAATAGGTCATTAAATCATCCTGGTATGCCAAGAGAGGAAAAGTAATGACAGAAATATAATGAACAAAGTCGTTAAAACCTACCAATGTCAGGAATAGCCGGATAAGGATTCGAGCTCAACCCGCAATGAAATAACATGTCGTGAAAATGCGTTATCTGGAAGGCACTATAGGAAATGACGTTCCTTTCCCTAACCTTATTAACCCACTCAGCTCGGATAGAGCTGCGCTTAGGGATCAGAGCCATACTGGGGGTGGCCTGCCTCCATTCCATGGAAAAAACCCCAAGATTCACCAGAAGAAAGATGGAGGAAAAAAAAACGTGAACTCCAATCCTTGACGTTGGAATGGAGGTGGGTAAAGAAATGGACGTTATTCCGAGAAGTCAAAATAGAAAGAGCCTTTAAAGCTCTTCACCCATAAGCAAAAGTAAAAGAAATCTAGGTCGGGCTCCTCATTATTATAGTGACACAACACACGGAAGTCGACCATACAACAAAATGAGTTGAGGGAAAATTGATTGAGAGGGAGATTGTATTTAGTAGAAAGAGAAACAAGGAAAGGGTGAAGAGGAAAATGAAGGCCATTATTCACCTGATCCACAAACCAAGTGATGTGACCTGAAGGAGGGTGATCAGAGATGGGGTGTGACAAAATCCCACCCCGGGGGAAGCCTAAGAAATCTTATAAAGCTCTCCTGGGCAGCTGGGCTAGTCCTAAATAAAGGATGGGGAGGAAGGACATGCGTAGCCCCCGCACTTACTTGATAAGGGTCGGCTAACAGACCGGTAACAGTCACCTCATCAGAAGGGGGAGGGGACGGGGGATCTACAATAACTAAAAGGATGACGGAAGGAGGGCTAAAGGGTATATCATCTAGCTCCAATCAGTCTATATTACCCATGGGCTCATCTACGAGACAAAGGGAGGAGCCTACAGCTCTCTCCGACATACCACCCAAATCCCCATCGGAAGAAGATAAACCTTCCAAAAATGAATCCACGACCGATTGACCGGAGATATTTTGAGAGTCGGGTGGAGGACATCATAAAAAGAAAAAAAAAATGGAGAATGGGGAAGAGAAGAAAAATTATAAAAAGAGAGAAAAAGAGACGAAAGTACTTAGATAAACATACCCATGAGCTAGGCACGAGAAAATCGTCGGAGGTGAAGAGGAGGGGCATTGCCGGAAGCAGTAGCTGCGGTCTAAGAACACCAGAGAGGTTACAAGTTCTAAATGCGAGAAAAACCAGGAAGCAGAAATGAACCAGTAATAGGTAGCCCTCCTTTTATAAGAGGAAAGGAACGATCTGGAACGTCCGATGATATTTCTAAAGGAACGGCCCGGATCCAACACCGCCCTGACGCATGTGTAGTAGGTTGACACTTGGATCTAGGTATGTTGGGAAGCGGGACTCGAGAAAAGAGGCGGCATGGTCATAAATGCGCACGAATCTAGAGGCAAGTCATCATTACCTGGGAACCAGATTCCCAATGGATTATTATATCGAGGTCGCCCGACTGAAGCAAACATCACTTTACTCGGTCTAACAGCTCGACTAGAGTAGGGGGACTAGTTGATAGGACGATAAATGTGAACCTCCCAAAAATCCGGTCTAAGGAGCTCAAGAACAGGTAAATGTACCAACCTCTGTGTAAAAAATGAGGCCCTGCCAAAAGGAGTCCAACCTCATTAATCGTATGCCGAGCTCGATAGACATTATGCGAACATCGGGAAAGACTGACAGGCCTACCGACCTCTTGACAGGAAATGAAGTCCCTTCGTTAGATAATCCGACCTACATGGCCCTACCTCGAGCTAGGAAGAATCCGAACTCATAAGGATAAGACCCGTGAAAGACTAGGATCTTACCTATCGGACAAAATCCCAGAAATACCGGGATGGACAGCTGCATCCGAAATCACCAGATATTCAGGGATTGGCGACTGCAGCCCAAATCCCCAGAAATCAGGGATTTACGCTAAAAGCTAATAAGAGAACTTCAAGTAAAGGTTGCTGCCCCCATCTATAAATAAGGAAGGAGTCTTTCCTCCATAAGCCAAGTAATCAGAAACACTTAGAGAGGGAAAGAGAGAAAGAGGGAAACACTTTGAGAGAGAATCATTTAAAGATAGAAGCATTTCACATATTTAAGTTGTCTTAGATAAACTTCTATGGTTAAACCGGTTCATGGTGACCGATCAGCTCGGTTACATCAATGCCTCTTGTGACATTCAAATATAGATGTTGGTTCCGGATCTTCATTCACGTTATCAATTTCTTGTGACATGGAATAACAAAACATGTCATTGATATCCTTCATTTCATTTTGGTTTCATATTTTTCCATTATTGATATAATTAATGGAGATCTCATGATTTTCTTCTTGTTGAAGGTTTTCTTTATAATTACATGTTCCCTGATTTTTTTCTTCGTGTGTTCCCTTTGGAACACATACACCTAATTTGGCTTCATCAGGTTTTCCACATTTATTCTTCTTTCGAGGAATTTTATATTTGGAACCAACAGGTCGTCCACGCTTCAGGCGTGTTTTGGATTCATTTGGCATATTTTCATTGGATTGCTCTTTTGGAACCTCAATCAGGGCAGGAGTATTTGCAGCGGCTATGTGTGACTATGTCACTCTTGTTGTGTCGAGATTTATACGTCTCAACAGGCGATCGCCTCATAGACCGGGCGACCGAGCCAGAGCCCAGCGGCCAAGGCAGATTGGCCGACCGAAGGTCCCAGGATAAGTCTCGGTGCCGAGCGATCGACATCTAAGGCGATCGTCTCTCGGTACTTGGCGATCGACCCCTGGTGACCGACCAAATGACGACCGCCTCATGCCACGCGAATCCAACGATCGTCCAGTCGGCAAGGGCCGAAGCTCGAAGCAAGAACCCACGTGCAGATCCGTAAAAGGCTCCGCAAGACATGGATCGTTGACCACAGCCTGTTAGCATCTTTTCACCAACCGACAGACCCACCGAAAGGTGTACAGTGGGACCGCCCGTGACAGCGACTCAGGACGCGTGCCGGCTCCTCATTGGACCGCACGGCTGGCTGCCAGCAGCAGCCGCATGCTTTAAGGCAGACAGCCCATATGACATAAAGACGATCGCCCCTTATTATATTACATGAAAGGCGATCGCCCGTCAGTAAACAGAGCATCTCAGCTCCTATAAATAGAAGGCTGCCTGCACTTGGACGTCTCTCTACTTCTAAACAAGCTCAACTCACAACTTGGCTTTCTTACTCTTGGCAACAGCTATCTCTCGGCTTTTCTCTCTCTCAGCACCTCTCAATCCTGAGACGGTCGTCAGAAACGAGAACAATAACACGCAGAGCTTCGCTCAAGAGCTAGATAAATAGGATCTTTTACACTCATTGTAATAGCATTCTTACATTAATACTTGTATCCCCAAATATTTCTATTAATAACATCTCGCGAGAGCATTCAAGCCCGGGCCTAACAAACCCGGCAAATCTTGTGTTATTCACACCCCCACGGATGTGCTCTCGCAATTTGCTGTTGCTCGACCGTTCCAGCAATATCTATCTTCGGATAATATTTCGGGTAACAACAACTCTTTTTGTATCTGTAAATGCATTTGGTAATTGATTTGCTATATTCTGCAAGTGTATGATCTTTGAACTTCTAGTTCACGTTGTTTTGTGAAGGATCAAGGTGCAATAATGATGATGTACACCACTGAATTTGTTTTTCCACTTGTTTCTCCTTTTCACCTAACAATGGAAATTCTTCTTCACTAAATGACAAACCACGAATCGAGCGGTTAAAATATTACCTATTTTTGGTTCAATATATCTGATTATTGAGGGTAATCAATATCCCATATAAATTCTCAATCTTATTTGTGGTCCCATTTTGTACGTTGCGGTGGAGCAATTGGTACATATACAGCACAACCAAAAAATCTAATATGTGAAAGATTTAGTTCTCGACCAAATGCTAGATGTAATGGGGAATATTCATGATATGCACTCAGTCTAATACGACTTCATGTTGCAGCATGCAAGATAGTATGTCCCCATATAGAAATATGGAGCTTTGTTCTCATTATTTTTGGTGTGGCAATAAGTTGGAGACGTTTGATTAATGATTCAGTCAAATCGTTCTGTGTATGAACATGAGCTACTGGATGTTCAACATCAATGCCCACTACCATATAATAATCATTAAAGGCTTGAGATGTAAATTCCTCAACATTATCAAGTCGAACTTTCTTAATCATGTAATCTGAGAATTGTGCTCTCAATTTGATTAATTAATAAACCTGGCAATGCCAAATTGCGAGTTGGTAAAAGATATACGTAAGTATCTAAATGATCCACAAGGTGGATGAATAGGTCGACATATATCAACATGAATTATTTCAAAAATGTTAGCGATTAATTCCCAACTTTAGTTGGTGATGCTCTTATTATCAATTTACCTTGAGAACAAGCAACACAAGATAGTTCATGAGATTGAAAAATCTTCTTGCTTTTCAATATGACCACTAGAATTTCCCATAAATTTTCGCATCATTATCGAACCGGAATGTCCTAACTGATCACGCCAAACTTTGAATGTTTCAGCAAACTTCGGGTTTACTGTGTTATACGATTCAAATATTTTTATATTAGTATAGTACAACCTAGATGATAGAGCGGGTAATTTTTCCAACACACACTTACTTCCGGAAGTGTTTGAAGTACAAAGATATTTGTTATTATTTTTATCCATAGTTTCAACATACGAATATAATGTATCCATTCATACGAATATCTTTGAAACTTAATAAATTTATTTGGTACTTGGGAGAAAACAATGCATTTCTTACTTTGAAGTTCGTGCATCGTGGCATCAGAAAATTGGCACTTTCAAATCCCTCAATTATTTGTGCACTACCAGATATGAGATTAACACTTGCTTTGATAATTCTCAATTGCTGAAAATATTTCTTATCTTTCAATATAGTATATATAGTATCACGGTCTGCAAGATATAAGTCGTCGTCTTGAATTTTGGATTGAGACATATCTATATTCTATTTAAATAAAGGAACAAGAAAGTAATTAAATTGTTGAAGAGGGACTATAAGATATGACATGAAATGCAGATTTATATTATCTCAAACAAACTATTACATAGGAAAATAGAGACATAGAACACTCGTACATAATAAAATTTCACAACACTCTTGCAAACAAAAATACTATAGAACTAGTTCATTTTTCTCGCAATTTGTTTTCATCATCACGATTGATCAATCATTTCCGTGGTAGCTGTAATACCCGCAATTTCGAGTCCCAGTAATTTTCATTTTTCGGTGGAGGTCCGTTTCGACGACTCGCTTAGGACCGTTTCGTCATTCTAGGAATGTTTTGTTCTGCACTTTTTGACATCCGAGTTCGTTTCGGTGTCGTTTTGTTGAGTTCCGTGTTCTTTAGCGACTTTTCCGCGTACGAGTTCGACTTTGTTAGATCACCGTTAATTTTTGGAAACTCCAAAAATTCTGACTCTTTGCAATATTATAAAGCATCGAGTTAGCTTTCCAATGGTTCAAACGGTGAGTCAATCGGAGTCCAGATGAGAGAGTTATGGTCGATATAGCTAAGTCACTCTCATTTTCCCAGATTTGGCCGAGCGGCACTGCAGTGTGCGCGGCACAAGGATTGTGCGCCGCGGCACACAGTCAAGCCGCGGCACACTTGTCCGGCCGCGCACACCCGTGGCACTGCCGGCTAAAACCTCTGTCTGCGCGTGCTCCGAAGGTCCCAGCAGTTGCCGCGGCACATGCCGAGTCCGAGCCGCGGCACACTCCGAATGAGCCGCGGCACAACGAGCGGTCACCGACCACCGGGCGCAATTTTTGGCCTCAGTGCCGCGGCACAGTTTAGCTGAGCCGCGGCACACAATGCGGTCAGCGTTATAACTGTGTGTTTTCAGCGAGATTCGCACATTTTTTTTTCCTCCCTTCCACCGTGCGCGAGAGAGAGAGGGTTGAGAGGGGGATTTCTTCTCCATCCACCCTTTTGATTGTGTGTTTTTCTTCATCTTCCTTCGATCGTGTAGCTCTGATTGTGGATCTAGCACGTGTTCTTCGGATTATAGGGTTTGTATCTTCAAGAGGTAAGATCTGTTATACCCTAGTATGTATTTGGGGAGGGTTTGGTCGTGATCTTGTCTTTTAATCCGAATTAACCGATGTTGTTATTAGATTTTGATAGTATACTCGTGACCCTTGGTTCCCTTGTTATGGATGGGATGAAATCCCGTTAATTCACCGTTAACCGATTTCAATTCCCTGCGCACTCTTGGTGTTCGATAAATTTTCCCAACGGGTAGAACTAGGAGGAATTTCTCCGTATTCATGATGTGGGATTGATTGTATATCATTATTGTGCTAGGGTCGGATTTGAGAGGATTGTTCGGACCGAAACCTATTCCTTCGTCGTCTCCTTCGCGTCGTATTACCAAGGCAAGTACCTCGATATACGAATTGTAACTGCGTGAAATCATTGTTGTCGAAGTGTATGAGTTTATATGGATGTATATATATGTATGTGTATATATATATATATATGTTTATATATAGTTACATGTTAAATATATGTATGTATATACGTATATTAATATATATGTTTATGTCGGTGATCGACGAGTGTTGAATTCTAACATTAGTTGACGTACTCAACTTGGATTGATGGGCGAACTATAGTTATTCATATAATATAGTAAGGTTATATATATATATCTATATATCTATATATATAAATGTATATATATTCGGTTGAGTCGCAATATAGAGATATATGTGCGGTGTTGATTGAGTTTGATTGATAACGTGCGTGTTATTGTTTATTTGTGTGGTTATGGACTGGCGGAGAAATTGTGTGACTTGATGTACCGAGTTGAAAATTGTTGTGACGTTTGTCCGTGTGCTTGATGTTTGAACAATGTGGATACTTGTTGTGAGAAACGTCATATCCGGGAACCTCTGAGGGCGGGGCGTGCACTCCGGCCTGGTGTATGCTGCAATGTGCGGCTCCATATGGGTGGTGAACGCCGATGTCACCTAATGCGCGTGCAAGGGGCGGCTCTTGCGGGAGTGACGCCGGTGCGGTGACATGCTCAAGGAGCGGCCAACATGATGGAAGTGAACGCCGGTACACAGGTGCGCAAGGGAGGCGCCTGGCAGGCTTATTGGTTACGGGTATTTGAGTGATAGCTGAGACCCCGTTACCGAACGATGTTCGTATCTCAAATTCTTTCAACTCACTTTTAAATGTTTGTCGTGATGCAGACCGCAATTCGTGTTTTTGAAAGCCTGTTTCAAATTGTTTTTAAAGCGTGGGTATCAGGGTTAATTAACCAAGGAGGTTTGACGAAATCTCCGAGGGTTAATTAATCGGGGGTCTTGAGCAGGATATGTCGAATGAGAGATTGTGCCTTTGATTGTATTGTGGTGCCATTCATTGTATTGGGTCGAGGACCCTGTGGAATGTTGAGATGATTGAATTCGTGATGATGTTATTTGGAATGGGTCTAGAACCCGTGAGATGTTGTAATGATTTCGTTTGTGACGGTGTTCTATAAATTGGGTCGAACCCGAATAAGATGACTTGGTTTTCGTGTAATCGTTTTCCATATGTTGGGTCAAGGACCCGAGAGCTTTTGAAATTATTTCCAAAAGTATTCCCATTGGATTTTAAAAACCCCTAGACGGCCCGAGTCAGTAATAATGTTGCAAACTATCTTATCAAAATACTTTTTCCTTTTTACAAAAGGGATCTTCCTGACTTCTTGGGCTCGTTTAAAGTTCATTAATGTTATTTTCGGTAAAGAGAATATGACTATGTGATTACCTTTCACCTTGTGTATGTGAGTGTTATTCTGTGCTGACTGTGGGAATGTATGGTTTGTGTTAAGGCTTCACGGCGCTTGAATTTTGTGTTGTTACTGTTCGTATATCTTGTATATTATGTACTTGCACTAGCAAAATTCCAGTTTGCTAACCCCCGAGTTTTCGGGGGGTGGGTGCCTATTATGCGCTCAGGTTTTGGCAGCTCGGGAGCAGTCACGGGATTGGCTTGGAAGAAGATGGAAGACGACAATGCTAATCACACGAGAGTCAGAGTCTTTCCTTTTGTTTTCACTTTGGTCGGCATTCCCCTTGTTGGTCGAGTATTCACCCTTGCATGGGTGTAGTTTTCATTTATTAAATTCAGTTGTCATTCTTTTTCTATATTGCAGTCTATTCTTTTCATTGTGAGGTGAGTTCCTTTAGTTCCGAATTGTTTAATGACCTTGTCGGTCCGCTTTGTAATTAGATTGACCCCGGTCGGTTAATCATTTAAGTAGTCTATTGGAGTGTAGCCTGGTAGATCCTTGTGAGAAGGGTCTACGGCGTGTGATATTCCCGGACGTATTCTGGGGGTGTTACATTTATGGTATCGGAGCTTAGGTTTGCGAAAAACCTAGGCCGTTGGGTCAAGTCCATGTCTTGTGTAAGTCGCGCGCATCAGAGTTGTGGTTAGTATCGTGGTTCCGACATCATCTTCCGGCAATCCGTGATGGTAAGCCTCCCGATCGTAAGTCCCCTTATATACGTATTTGATCATAACGTGCTAATATGTTTAATGTGAACTAGGAATTTGAAACTTGTCGGTGATATTATTGTTTTAAGATATAACATGCGTATGCGGTCCGAGTAAAAATGGTTATGTAATATGCTTCGGAAGTCGAGCATATTTATTTGTTCTTGCACTTTATTAGAATAAATTTATGAATGTTAAATTTATCCGTTGCGTGAATATTTTGAGATGGCTCTTGGTGTCTTGCAAACCGAGTTTTGATATTTTGATTTTGCACGTTTTGATTTTATTATTATGATGGTATTTGATATTTTATAAATGACTTTTTTGAGTATTTGAGAATATTACCGACATCGGCCTTTTTGGCATTTTGAACATTTTCTTAAATGATTTTTAGCCCGGTGGGTTCGATGACGGGGCCCAGCGTGTAGTATCACGAATATTTTAAAGTGGTGCTTTGAAATTTTCTAACGTTGTGGAAAGCCATGATTTAATGTCGTTATGTCAATTCGTCACGTATCTCAGTGGAAAATTCTTTCAAAATAAACGTTTTGGTAGGAGAGGGTAGATTTTCAAAATTGTGGTATTTGGGACTCAACACTTTTGAAATACTTCAAATTAGTTACAATTCATTTCCAATTTTCTTTTATACATCACTCGAAAATAAATTTTAGAGTCGTTGTATAAACTTCCTCTTCTGAAATAAAGGACAGTATTTACAAGCTTTGGGCGTAACGTGACTCGCTCTCTTTTTCAAAAATTTGTTTTCATTAAGCACATATATATAATGATCATCCTAGTCGAAGGACCGGAGTTAACTTCATAAAACTCTATGCTTTACGATATTACCGTTATTCTATAGATGTTAACTAAACCTTGTGTTGATAAGGGTGGTATACTGTACGACTGATTATTTGATAATGCTGAATGGTACTATCTGTATTAGTATGTCGAGCCTTGGCGGACGTAAGTGTGATGACGGAAGTGGAAACGACAAGGTGGTTCGTACGACAACTATCCATGCTACGGTGAAGGAGTATCAAGATAAATCGATATCTTATGAAATCTCCTCAGTGGTCGAGCCCTCGAGCGAAGCCAAGAGACGGAGGACATCTGGGAAATTTTTGGTCGGCGAAGAGCCTAAGGCTCCCAAACCCCCACGTCGTTCGAACGCGTCGTCTTCGCGATCAGGAGTGAGCGCTTGGAATCCCAAGCCAGCATCGGTGACTCTCGGTAAGAAGGGAGGGTGCTTCAACTGCAATCGTCAGGGACATGTTCGTGTAAATTGTCCCTTTCCACTCTTGACTTGTTACCGGTGCGGGTGTGAAGGTCATCGGGAGAAGCATTGTGAGATAATTTCGAATCGGCAAGGAATGCTACCTTATCAAGTGACAGAGCAAGTGACTGGAGACTGTCGCGAAACCCTATGTTTCCTTCTGAAGAGCCTAACATGGGAGGATGAATATTTTGCAATATGTCCTAATCATTGCTGTTTTGAACAATCGTGACTTTGATCGTTCTTCATTTCATTGCTCTATGTTTCCAACTCTTGTTGTTCTAAGTTTGGGATCGAAATATCTTTTAGTATGGGGGAGTGTATTACCCGTACTTTCCTTGGTATTTTCGGTATTGTGTGATTTTTCATTGTTGGTAATTCAATTATGATCCTCTCGACGATTTTAAGCTATCTTGTTCTACCTAGCCTGCCGTCCTCCGAACGAATTTCGGAGCTGTTTTGTTAAAACCCGTGGATTATTGTGGTCTTCCCATATCTGAACTTAATTCTTGCAAATTTTGTTCGGAACTATTATTCCCACGCGTGCAATTGACACTTAGGATGTGTTATGAACTTGGATTGCGGTTGGTCGAGCTCGAAAGATGGTTTCAGGACATCTGAGCCGTCTTGTGGTTTTCTTAACTCTTGGAGTTATTGTCTCGAAATTCATACTCCTCCACCTCGACTTATCGTGTTCACTTACATTTTTAGAACCTCGCATTCGCGCATTGCTCATGATGATGTGGGGCTGAGCAAGTAGTTATTTCCTTGATTGTTCCGCCGCTCTCTATTTTAAGTTTCGGGACGAAACTTTTTTTTTGGAGGGTAGAATGTAATACCCGCAATTTCGAGTCCCAGTAATTTTCATTTTTCGGTGGAGGTCCGTTTCGACGACTCGCTTAGGACCGTTTCGTCATTCTAGGAATGTTTTGTTCTGCACTTTTTGACATCCGAGTTCGTTTCGGTGTCGTTTTGTTGAGTTCCGTGTTCTTTAGCGACTTTTCCGCGTACGAGTTCGACTTTGTTAGATCACCGTTAATTTTTGGAAACTCCAAAAATTCTGACTCTTTGCAATATTATAAAGCATCGAGTTAGCTTTCCAATGGTTCAAACGGTGAGTCAATCGGAGTCCAGATGAGGGAGTTATGGTCGATATAGCTAAGTCACTCTCATTTTCCCAGATTTGGCCGAGCAGCCTGTACCGTGTGCCGCGGCACAAGGATTGTGCGCCGCGGCACACAGCCGAGTCAGTGCCACGGCACACTTGTCCGGGCCGCGGCACACCCGTGTGGCACCTGCCGGCTAAAACCTCTCACAGCGTGCCCGCAACCCGGCGATCTGCCGCACATGCCGAGTCCGAGCTGCAGACACTCCGAATGAGCCGCGGCACAACGAGCGGCCACCACCACCGGCGCAATTTTTGGCCTCAGGTTGCGGCACGCTTTAGTGAGCCGCGGCACAATGCGGCGTTATAAGCGTGTGTTTTCAGCGAGATTCGCACATTTTTTTCCTCCCTTCCACCGTGCGCGAGAGAGAGAGGTTGAGGGGGATTTCTTCTCCATCCACCCTTTTGATTGTGTGTTTTTCTTCATCTTCCTTCGATCGTGTAGCTCGGATTGTGGATCTAGCACGTGTTCTTCGGATTATAGGGTTTGTATCTTCAAGAGGTAAGATCTGTTATACCCTAGTATGTATTTGGGGAGGGTTTGGTCGTGATCTTGTCTTTTAATCCGAATTAACCGATGTTGTTATTAGATTTTGATAGTATACTCGTGACCCTTGGTTCCCTTGTTATGGATGGGATGAAATCCCGTTAATTCACCGTTAACCGATTTCAATTCCCTGCGCACTCTTGGTGTTCGATAAATTTTCCCAACGGGTAGAACTAGGAGGAATTTCTTCGTATTCATGATGTGGGATTGATTGTATATCATTATTGTGCTAGGGTCGGATTTGAGAGGATTGTTCGGACCGAAACCTATTCCTTCGTCGTCTCCTTCGCGTCGTATTACCAAGGCAAGTACCTCGATATACGAATTGTAACTGCGTGAAATCATTGTTGTCGAAGTGTATGAGTTTATATGGATGTATATATATGTATGTGTATATATATATATATATATATGTGTGTTTATATATAGTTACATGTTAAATATATGTATGTATATACGTATATTAATATATATGTTTATGTCGGTGATCGACGAGTGTTGAATTCTAACATTAGTTGACGTACTCAACTTGGATTGATGGGCGAACTATAGTTATTCATATAATATAGTAAGGTTATATATATATATCTATATATCTATATATATAAATGTATATATATTCGGTTGAGTCGCAATATAGAGATATATGTGCGGTGTTGATTGAGTTTGATTGATAACGTGCGTGTTATTGTTTATTTGTGTGGTTATGTACTGGCGGAGAAATTGTGTGACTTGATGTACCGAGTTGAAAATTGTTGTGACGTTTGTCCGTGTGCTTGATGTTTGAACAATGTGGATACTTGTTGTGAGAAACATCATATCCGGGAACCTCTGAGGGCGGGGCGTGCACTCCGGCCTGGTGTATGCTGCAATGTGCGGCTCCATATGGGTGGTGAACGCCGATGTCACCTAATGCGCGTGCAAGGGGCGGCTCTTGCGGGAGTGACGCCGGTGCGGTGACATGCTCAAGGAGCGGCCAACATGATGGAAGTGAACGCCGGTACACAGGTGCGCAAGGGAGGCGCCTGGCAGGCTTATTGGTTACGGGTATTTGAGTGATAGCTGAGACCCCGTTACCGAACGATGTTCGTATCTCAAATTCTTTCAACTCACTTTTAAATGTTTGTCGTGATGCAGACCGCAATTCGTGTTTTTGAAAGCCTGTTTCAAATTGTTTTTAAAGCGTGGGTATCAGGGTTAATTAACCAAGGAGGTTTGACGAAATCTCCGAGGGTTAATTAATCGGGGGTCTTGAGCAGGATATGTCGAATGAGAGATTGTGCCTTTGATTGTATTGTGGTGCCATTCTGTGTATTGGGTCGAGGACCCTGTGGAATGTTGAGATGATTGAATTCGTGATGATGTTATTTGGAATGGGTCTAGAACCCTGTGAGATGTTGTAATGATTTCGTTTGTGACGGTGTTCTATAAATTGGGTCGAGAACCCCGAATAAGATGACTTGGTTTTCGTGTAATCGTTTTCCATATGTTGGGTCAAGGACCCGAGAGCTTTTGAAATTATTTCCAAAAGTATTCCCATTGGATTTTAAAAACCCCTAGACGGCCCGAGTCAGTAATAATGTTGCAAACTATCTTATCAAAATACTTTTTCCTTTTTACAAAAGGGATCTTCCTGACTTCTTGGGCTCGTTTAAAGTTCATTAATGTTATTTTCGGTAAAGAGAATATGACTATGTGATTACCTTTCACCTTGTGTATGTGAGTGTTATTCATGTACGTTGTGGGAATGTATGGTTTGTGTTAAGGCTTCACGGCGCTTGAATTTTGTGTTGTTATTCGTCAGATATCTTGTATATTATGTACTTGCACTAGCAAAATTCGGTTTGCTAACCCCGAGTTTTCGGGGTGGGTCATATGCGCTCAGTTTTGGCAAATCGGGAGCGATCACGGGATCGGCTTGGAAGAAGATGGAAGACGACGATGCTAATCACACGAGAGTCAGAGTCTTTCCTTTTGTTTTCACTTTGGTCGGCATTCCCCTTGTTGGTCGAGTATTCACCCTTGCATGGGTGTAGTTTTTATTTATTAAATTCAGTTGTCATTCTTTTTCTATATTGCAGTCTATTCTTTTCATTGTGAGGTGAGTTCCTTTAGTTCCGAATTGTTTAATGACCTTGTCGGTCCGCTTTGTAATTAGATTGACCCCGGTCGGTTAATCATTTAAGTAGTCTATTGGAGTGTAGCCTGGTAGATCCTTGTGAGAAGGGTCTACGGCGTGTGATATTCCCGGACGTATTCTGGGGGTGTTACAGTAGCAATATCAGTCATGTCCATCATATCATCGAGGCCATAATTGAAATCATCGGAATCATTCATAATGAGATTTGTTTCAACATTTTTCCGTTTATTTTCTCGTGATTCCTGATAAAGGTCAGCAAGATGTTTCGGAGTACGACATGTACGTGGCCAATGGCCTTTCATACCAAAACGGTAGCAAATTTTCTCCTTTTTTCTTTTGTTCAAACCACCATTATCCTTTTCTTGTCTTTCCTCCTTATCTGCCTTATTATAATAAGGTTGAATCTTATTATAATAAGGTTGAAAACCTCTCCCCCTTCCTCGTCCACGGCCACGACCACGACCTCGAATATAACCACGGGCACGACCGTAGTTGTGACCAGATGATGTTGCATTCGCTTCAGGGAATAGAACAGATCCAGTAGGATGAGATTCATGGTTCTTCATTAACAACTCGTTATTTTGTTCGGCCAAAAGAAGACACGAAACCACTTCAGAATATTTTGTAAATCCTCTCTCACGATATTGCTGTTGAAGGATTATATTTGAAGTATGAAATGTGGTGAATGTTCTTTCTATCATATCACCATCAGTGATATTTTCGCCAAATAATTTTAATTTTGAACTGATTTGGAATATTGCCGAATTATATTCGCTGATGGATTTAAAATCTTGTAAACGTCGTTTAGTCCAGTTATAACGAGCTTTTGGGAGAATAACTATTTTTGATGATCATATCTTTCTTTCAATGATTGCCAAAGATCTGCAGGATCTTTGATAGTGAAGTACTCAATTTTCAGTCCCTCATGGAGGTGGTGCCGAAGAAAAATCATAGCCTTTGCCTTTTCTTGTAGTGATGCCTCTTTTGATTTAATTAAAGTATCACCGAGGCTTTTAGCATCAAGGTGGATCTCAGCATCCAATATCCATGATAAGTAATTATTGCTAGTGATATCAAGCGCTTCAAATTCAAGTTTGACAAGATTTGACATGTTGAAGAACTATAAACAAATAAAACATATATGTCATAAAAGATTTTATTCAGAACATAAATGCAGTAAGCATACAATGATTAATACATGTTGATATTTATCAGAAGTGGTAACAAAGAATAAATACAGAAAAGATTCATAACAAAAAGTAAGGACTCTTCTTCGTATTAAACTTTATATAAACAATTAATACAATATATGCAATGACTAGCATAATAGCGAATGCCAACATCAAACGATCTAACATTTTTTGAGAAAATATATGTATTGAAAATTTGTAAGAAGATGAGAGAAAGTGAGTGAATTGTTGAATGAAATGTGATGTATTTATAGGGTGTAAAATAGTCGTTAACTAGCTGTTGGGGATGGAGAGAAAATAAAATATGATAATTATAAATAATTTAGTAAAATATTATTTTTATTTTATATGCAATATTTTAAATAAGAATTTTATTAAAAATAATCGACCACAAATAACTTACCCTTTTTGATGCTCAGTAAACATTTCACACGGTACAATATACAGTTTATAGCTTGGGGTTATACCGCTTCAAGCATTAATAATAATATATACGGAACATAGCTTGGGTCGTACAACTCAAGCATAATAGTAGTATAAAATATATATATAGGTTGGAGTTATACCACTCAAGTATATAATAGTATATACTCCCTCCGTCCAGTTTTTAAAGTCCCATTTGCTCTCAAATATTTGTCCACAATTTAAAGTCCCACTCTACTTTTTGTACCATATTACCCTCTTTTCTTTATTTAATTACTACTTTTTCACTAATGGACCCACTACTTTTTTCTCCAAACCACTACATTTTTCTTTAAACCACTACCTTTTTCTTCCAAACCACTAACTTTTTCTTCCAACCACTACCTTTTTCTTCCACCCACTTTACCTTTATCATTTTTTCTTAACCTCCGCGCCCAACATCAAATGGGACTTTAAAAACTGGACGGAGGGAGTAATATATATATATATATATATATATATAGCTTGGGCTCATACCACTCAAGCATAATAATAATGTATAATATATAGTTTGGGATCATACCACTTAGGCATAATAATATAATATATATATATATATATAGCTTGGGGTACCAGACAAGCATAATGATATGTATATACAGAATAAAATTATAAAGAAGTTCCTACCGTTAAGGATTAGAGCCTTCGTGGTGATAACATATTAGAAAACTCCAAGAAACTAAATAGAATATAGAGAAAATATAGAAAAGGTATTTCTCTTAGAATCAGTTTTCATTAAGAGCTGAAGCCCTATTTGTGAGAAAACTTTAGATGGCATAAACGTAATTACATAATTTTATTAAAAGCATAATAGTTATTCACATATTATAATATATTATTTTATTACGCACTTTGAGAAGTGTGCATTTCAACAATTTTTCTTTTTTATAATTTTTTAATATGCTTGTCCACGTTGTCATATTCTTATTGCTATACTTTTTCTCAATTTAAGTTTCTGGTTTGTAATAGAGAATCGATTAGATATTGGGTGTTTTGCCCCTCCGATATTTGTGCCTATCAAATCTTCATATTACTATTATATATTTAGTTTTCAAGGATGACACCAAGTACGAACATACTATCATTTTTGAAAATACCTACTTCCATCTTAGTATACTCCTATATTATAGAAGACTTAAAGAGGTGAAGTGACGAGAAGGAGAAGAAAGTGACACATGTGATAATGCTCTCATAATATTTTTGATATGGTATATGACTCTTTTCAAACATCATATAAAATGATAAGAAAATGCTATTTTATAAATGATGTCAATAATTTATCACTATTAATCATAAGAGGACGTTACATGAGAGAACTACAAGCATATGACTAGATGAAGAATCATAAAAAAATATTACATGGAAAAACCATAAGAAAAATACTCAATTGCAGAACAAAAATATTGCACAGAAACCATATGAATGTTCTATATATACAAATAATCTATATATCAATGTATCTATAAAATTTAATGAAATATAACAAATATTACGGTTATTATGATCATTTGAAAAATCTTATATTGATTTAGGTAAAATGTAGACATTATAATCAATATAAATTACCATTGTTGAACATAAAGAGATGTTATATGAGAGAATCATATAAGATGAGATACCACATTAAGAGGAGATGCCACACGAGAGAACCACGGGAAGATTATATATACTAGAGAACTATAATAATAGGCTAGATTGAAGGAATTAAGACCATAATAAGATGCTACATGGAAGAACCATAAGAAGATACTAAATGGAAAAACGATAAAAATATGTTGCATGGAAGAAATATAAGAATGTCCAACCACATGGAACAATGAGAAGATGCTACATGAAAACCCCCCTCAAATATGTCATGCACGATAAAAATTGTATATGGGTGAATAGTGAACTATAAGAAGGTGTTACACAAACGAATATCACAAAAATAAGCTATAGGAAGAAACTATGAGAAGGTGTTACACAAGATTACCATAAGAATGTGCTAAACTGGAGAACGAAAAAAAAAAAGATCTTGCACGGAGAATCATATATATTAGTAACCTATATATCAATACATCTAGATTATTTAAGTCCATCGTAGTTTTTTTTTTAAATTTCTTATTTAAGTCCATCGTAAAAAACTATAAGAAGGTGTAATCTTAATCAATCGGACATATAACTAGATGAGTGATGACGACCTATGAGATATTTTGCAATTAAATTTATTGTTTTCTAATATACCTCATGTTTTCACAACATAGGTTAATTTTATAATTTACTACAGGGTTAATAGGCTAAAACATCACTGAACTCTTCACCAACTTGCAGTTGGGTCACTGAACTCAAAAAGTTTGCAGTCAACTCATTGGACAAATAAAAACTTTCAAGTGGGTTTCGGACGTTAGAAAAATCGAAATTTGGACGGAAAAATGACGTGGCATGCTGATGTGTTTTAATTTTTTAACGGTGATTTGTCACAAATTAACGGAGCACTGTTAAAGTCAAAGAAAAGTTAACGGTCATGAAATTTTTTAATTGTTGAGTGATTTCATTGCAAACTATATTTAGTTCTGTTATCTACAAGCAAACTTTTTGAGTTCAGTGACCCAACTGCAAGTTGGTGAAGAGTTCAGTGATGTTTTAGCCTATTAACTCATTTACTACAAAGAATGTTGAGTATTCAAATTATTATTATATTATATTTGTTACTTATCATTCTTTGTTAATTATCTCAGATTGTGATGCAGGGACAAACATCTAAATAGTAATTTTGCCCTTGGGAGAATCTGTGTGGATGTATAATAATAATAATAATAATAATAATAATAAACTGGAGTTCTCTAAAGGAGGATCATACTTCGGATTGGCTTAGGGTGGCTCCGATATCTGGATTGGGACAAACTATGAATGCCAGGGCTTATCGTTGTGTACTGTGCTATCGTCTGGGTGTTCCGCTTTTCACTGTTCAGGTACCGTGTTCTGCCTGCTCTAAGGTTTTTCCTGGAGATATCTACGGGGACCACGCTGTTTCGTGTGCGGGTATTGTTGGCATTAAACATCGGCATAACCTTGTGCGTGACGTTCTTGTTGACATATGCTATCGGTCAGGGATTTCTGCTCGTAAGGAGGTGGATATTGGGCTTTTCGGAGATGGGGACAGATCCTTACGTCCGGCTGACATATTACTCTACTCTTGGGACGGTGGACGTGACGTATGTGTTGATCTTACGGGTTCGTCGCCTTTGACGCAATCCGGGTTGATTGACTTTATACCGGGGCGTGCGATAAGTGATGCTGCACAGCGTAAACGTGTCAAGTACGATGCTAAATGTGCGGATATTGGATATGAGTTTCTCCCCTTCTCCTTTTCTTCTTTTGGAGAACTTGAGAAAGATGGGGTTACCTTACTTAAGCGCATTCGACGATTCTCTATGACTCGGGGCGTTGGTGCGCGTGCGGCGATTCATATTTTTAATAGGATTGGATTTGCCATTGCTAGAGGTGTGGGGGCTCAGTTAGTTTCGAGGCTTCCCACTAATTTTTTGTAATCCTATGAGTTTTTAATAAAAAAAAATAATAATAATAATAATAATAATAATAATAATAATAATAATAATTTCCCTTGTTGTGTTTATTTATTATATATTTATTTTTAATTCATAATTATACAGAAAATACATTTCGTCGAAAAACGACGAGTTATGCATTAATTTATCTAAGAAAACATTTATTTTTGGCAACACGCGTTAAACTTTTAATCTCTTACAAATTATTATATGAGTTAAACTTTATAAGTTGCAACAATTTGGTTCAACAATTTACCTAATATAATATGACAATACTCCCATTTTTATTTATTGATCTGAAATGATCCAAATACCCTCTGCCTTGAGTTGTGAGTACAAAATTGCCCACATGTCAACTCTAAACTAAAACCAAACCAAATCAAACCAAAGATACTCGAAGAGGGTAAGATGTCTGTGAGACCATAATCCTACTTTTTACGGTGGGAATTGTTTAGTGAAGACTAAGGTTTAGTGACAAAGAAAGTAAAGAGTGATATATACAAAGAAGCATATGATACGGAAAAGCTTCAAACCATACCTGAGCACATGGCTTAATTCACATGAGCCTTACCTAATGGGACAAGTTTGCAACTCTAAACTCTGGTTTCTAAATTATGGTACTCCCTCTGTCTCTCATATGTAGGCTCACGTTTGATTTTTCGATTAACCGTCTCTGATTTTGACTACGAATTAATCTTAAACTGCAAATGTAAAATATTCGATTGAATTATATAATGAAAGTTTATGTACTAAAATTCATTATATAATTTAATTGGAAATTTTACATTTGCGGTTTAAGATTAATTCGTAGTCAAAGTCGGAGACAGTTGCCGAAAAAATCAACGTGGGCTTATATTTGAGGGACTGAGGGAGTAGTATTTTTCGATTTTATAATTGTCTTCTTAATTTTTATATTGAACTTCGATTATGTTATATTATAATTAATAATCATAAATTTATGAAATTTACACGGTTAGATTCGCATTGAAATTATTTTTATGACAAAATCTCTTAATATTTTATTATTATATTTGGGAAAATAATTTATCATTAAAGTCCAATTTAAATGAACGATACTTTAAGAAAGAATCTGAACTGGGGAGCGTGCGTACTCATTTCATTCATTTTAATTATATCACAAGAATATTAGAAAATAATTATGAAAAAACTTGTCCCAATTTTCTTATTGAGGTGTCCACCAAAAACTTGTATCAGTTACAAAAGAAAAAAATTTCTTTTTTTTTCCTCAAAAGTGGGACCCTTCCTTCATTAAAATCACTTTATACCTGATTTTCTTGAAATTCGTGTCATATCAACTGAGGCAAGTTTTTTGTGGACGGAGCGAGTAACTTTTATACTTTAAACATTTTCAAAAACAAATTATTATAGTAAAATTTGACTTTTAATCGTAAAAAATACGACCTCCGTTCTTTTATAACTGCAACATCTGGACTTTCACGTTTATCAATGCACAACTTTGATTATTAATATCTTCAATTCTTTATTTTTCAAAATTATAAGACGTTGATATTTTGAATGTATATTTCGAGATGAATCTAATAAGAACTCACATGATTATATTTTTTCATATGTATAAATTATAAAAGATAGTCAAAAGAAAATATGTGAAGAGTGTAATAATCAACACGTTGCAATAATAAAATAAGGGATAAGTAATACCGTAAATCCATATGCTGTACAAATTGGACTTGTTCACTACCAACAAGTGTGAGACTGTAAATCGCTGTTCAATAGTACGTCACAACTCAGCACTCCCCAGTGGCTTGGGTTCCTCTAATAGGCTGATTTCCCTTGTGCTGACGTAAGATATGGCACGTGCGGGGCGAGGGATACGGGCCAGCACGTGTTATGAGGGGGGAAGGCAAGGGTGTCGTTTTGTTTTCACTCATTGCCTGCTCTTCGCGTGGGTTGGACTTGGAATGGAGCCTAAATGAAAGTAACCTATTTGGTATGAAATGACGAGGCTATCCCTGGGATGCGTTGGTGGTTAGTCATGTAGTTAACTCGGCAATTCGTTCGTATCGTGTATTTTTGTGTCGGGTACTTTCGTATTTTGTGTACCAAAAATCCAAACTCATACATGACACGAAATGAATTCGTGTCATGTCGTGTCGTGTACCGTGCAAATTCGCGTCGTTTCGTGTCGTGTTTTCGTGTCAGACACATTATATAAAATAAAAATAAAAATATTATAAAAATAATAATTTTAATATTTTAATATTATTTTTATAAGTTTTAGTAGACGAAATCAAACGAATTGCAACGAAAACACGAATGTTTACATGAAATTTATGAAAATTCACATTATATTTTCAAATTTTAAAGTTTAGTATAGACAGAATCCATAAAATATATATTTTTATTAAATTAAATATAAAATATTATATTTATTTATTTATTTATTTATTTCGTGTACCTCGTGTCGTGTCGTGTACCCAAAGAGTAAACACAAAAGCGACACTAAATTTCGATCGTGTACTTTCGTGTTCGTGTATTTTCGTCTCGTGTACTCAAAATACAAACCTAAATACTAAATTTTCATATCATTTTCGTGTCGTGTGGTAAATTGTCGGGTCTACATGTAGTGAGTCAGATTTTGGGTACCCATTTTATAAATTTAGAAAAAATCGAAAAGGACCTCAAAGTAAGGGCCGTATCCCCAGTTGCAAAAAGTTGGGCCAGGGGTATTGCAGAGATGCAATAAATATTGCTGTGTTGTGTTACAGAATTTTTCTGTTCCTTCTTCGTATTTTTAACAATTCCACGTCATTAAAAAAGCTGGGTTACTGTTTTTATTATTTTCGAAAAAAAAAAAAAAAACTTTAATCTTACCACACATAATATAATATTTTAGAATAATTATTTTACCTCTTGTTTAAGTAGAATAATGACACAAAATTTCGGATTAGCGAAAAGTTAGATGAAACTAAAAACTCTTTCTACATATTTCTGCAGAAGTATGTTAATTTTTAGATTCTAATCACATATTTATTTTTCAAATATAATTTTATAATTTTTATTTATATATAATTAAAATTATTAATAATAAAAGATTAATTGGAAGAGCGTTAAAATCAAACTATAGTCTACTTTTATAAAACGGAGGGAATACTATTTTACTGAATATAAACCCATTCAGTAGTGCAAGAGCCAATTCTTCCTAGTCGACGTTGCAAGAACTTACACGTAGACTTTGTACGGAGGAAACTACAGTTAAATCTCGATAAATGAATATTTGATAAATGAATAATCTCATCAAGTGAATAAGTTTCTTGGGTCTCAACTCTTTATAATATGTTCAAATTTTCTTTCGATAAATGAATAATTTCGCTAAATGGATATTTTTCTCCGGTCCCGATCATATTCATTTATCGAGATATTACTGTAGATACTCTCTCTCCAATTCTCTTTTGTTAACCTTTTTGCTTATTGAGATATAACTTTAATTATGAATTATTTTTTAATTATATATTAAAAATAATCAAAAAATAATATTATTGATAATATAATAATGTAACTTTTCTATTTATCAATAAATAATTAAAAAGTTATAAAAAAACATAGATTACAAAATCCATGCGACAATGACGTAAAACTACATTGAGAATTATGGGTCTCTCTAAAACACACAGTAATTTTGATATTATCAATGAAAATATTATTTTTACACATTCCACCGAAATTCAAAATGGCGATCAATCAACCTTTTGGAATTATCGGTTGATATTTCGAATTAGAACATGGTTACTATAAATCCTTAGAGAAAATTACATATGCTAATACATATAAGTAAAATATTACAGATATAACACTACCTCAAATTAATTACAGAACTACCAAGTTAGTTATATTTATTTTAGTAATTAATTTATTTTATACTCCTTCCGTCCCACATATATAGGTCACATTTGACTTTTTTGGTCAACCGTCTCCGACTTTAACTATGAATTCATCTTAAACCGAAAAATGTAAAATGTTCGATTGAATTATATAATGAAAGGTTAGGCACTAAAGTTTTATTATATAATTTAATTGAAGATTTTATATTTACGGTTTAAGAGTAATTCGTAGTCAAAGTCGGTGATGGTTGACCAAAAAATCAAATATGGCCTATATATATGGAACGGGTGGAGTATATTGATTTTCTTTCTACCTACGGTTACCCCCACACATTCTCTCTCTCTCTCTCTCTCTCTCTCTCTCTCTCTCCACTTTATTCTAAGTTTTTTCCCTCTTCCAAAAATAAAATTTTACTAACATAGATGAAATTGGAAAAAAAATCAAAATAGTTGTAGATCTCAGAAGACATCTAGGGTTTCTGTGTTGTGCTGGTGGAAGATTGTACGACTAGTAGTGAATCGAATGCGACGACCGACATAGATTGGAGGTTATGGCCGCAACCGCGTGTTTGGTGGTGGTTGGCCACGGTTGATCGAAAGACGGCAAGGAATATGATTTGTGCGATTCTATTTGGAGATCTCAGATATCCTTGCAGTCTCACTCTCGCGATGGAAAACACGCCTCACATAACTCCTCAATTGCGGCGGTCGATAGCGGTTTGAATCAGCAAAGATAACGGAGGCGGTATCGGACACCGACGTAGGTAGTAGCACGGCGAAGTTCTGGGTTAGGTCTGGTGGATGGCAATCCGGGTTCTGGTTTCTGAGCTGGGTTTGGTCAACAGTTGAGATATGATGGTCGGATGATGGTTGAATTGCATATAAGTTTGTAGTAGATCTTTGGATACATTTCTTGTGATGTATGTATAATGTTAAACAAATAAATGGATACTTGCTTGATATTTTTGTTTGAATTGTATCTGGTCTACATAAATTTGTATAATATATTTGGATATATGGTGGTCGAATATATATTTTGATTTTTTGTTGAAAATTTGTGTTTATTAAGTTTTTGTGATGTATTTTATACCTGAAACTGTGTTGTAGTGTGTTTGAAATGTATGTTATTATGTAGTCGGATACTAAATGATATTTGATTGGTTACTCAATAAAAAAATGATGGATACTGCAACTACTAATCTTTTTGTAATTTGAGTAATACTAGTAAAGATCCATAGTAAATTTTTTGGATTTTTTGTATGGTATTGCAATTGGATACTAAACGATCCATGAAAGGTTACCTAAATTAAAGTATATGGTTACTTATATTCTGAGTTCACGAGAGTAAATATCTGGTCATCTATTTATAAAAAAAGTGGGTATTATTATTTATGACTAAGTAACAAATACTTTATTGAAAGTATCCAAAGATGTATTCGTTGTTTGTCATATTTGACATAATAGTTTGAAGTTAATATACTTTATGCTGATGTATTCAGTTATAAAAATGGATACTCTAATAAAGGTGTTTGGTTAATCCGATAAACAGTACAAAATACTCGTTTTTTGACGTAATAGTTATTATTTATTCTAACACATGTTAAAAAACTTTATATAACCAATGTGTACGATAACAAAAGTGAGTTACTTTAAAGTGCAACATGAGATGCATATTTTTTGTAAAAGTAGTTTTCAAATTGTATTTACTAAAAAAATAGATACTTGAACAAAAGTGTTTGGTTACTTTAATACATAGTACGAGATTCATACTTGTTTTACGTAATGGTTTTCAGTTAGTACATTTCAAGTTTGGTGACAAGATCACATACAGATTTTGTGTATAACTATTTTTCAGTTAATATAATGCATGATAATGTATTTATTAAACAACTAAAATATTTGAATAAACGTGTTTGGTTACTTTAATATGGAGGAACAAAAAATGAGTTTTTCAAGATATTCGATTCTATTTTTTGATTAAGTATACAATTCTCTCAATTTCGTGGAGTTGATCTGCAGTAGTGTCGCCACATTTTAACCGGAACCGACGGTTCTGGTCGGACCGGCACGTGGTCAACGGTCCGGGTCGGAACCGTTGATCACTGGCCGGTTCCGGAATCGGAATCGGTATGACGCACGATCCGGTTATGGGCCGCATTTTCTGGGCCCGTGGACCGGCGGGCCGAATCGCCGATTCGGCCCGGAACCGGCGGTTTTGCATAATTAAAAAAATAATTCAAATTAAAATTTAGATTTCTCCCAACTCCCAACCAATTTTATCTATAAACACCCCCTTCTTTCACCTTTAGAACCACCACATTGTGTTAATAATTCTACGCTCTCTTCTCTTCTACTTCTAATTCTCCTTCATTCTTTATGTGCTATTGTTCTTGTTAAATTACTCTTGCTCTATAATTCTATTATACTAAATATTATAAAGCGGACACAAAAAATAGCCTTTCTTTTGAAGGGAAAACAACTGAGATAAGAAGTAGGGCAAAATATATGTATTTTCAATGATTGTCCTTATATATATGGAGAGATTACATATAAACAGGTCTAATCATACTTAAACTAGGAGAGCCCATAAATAATAGATTTAGGCACACATAAGGTATTATTACTTTAACACTTTCATCATTTTTAAGATACTATACTATATATTACTATATACTATACTACATACTAAATACTATCTACTATACTATATACTATCTACTACACTAAGTTCTAAATACTATCTACCATACTATATACTATCTACTATACTAAGTACTAAACACTATCTACTATACTGTGTACTATTTACTATACTGAGTACTACATACTATCTACTATACTACATATTTCAATTACAATAGCACTACACACACTTGCTTTATTTTATTGTTCTTGCTTTACATTATATTACTACTAGTTAGTAACTATTAAATACTATATAGTACTATATATTTCAATTACACTAGCACTACACACACTCTTGTTGGGATGGAGGGAGTATTAAAATTGAGCTCAAGCCCTTTATTCATTTGTTTCCCCTTCTAAAAAAATTATTTTCCAATTAGTATAGTGAATTAGTTAGTATTCGTTAGTTTACTTATTCAATTTTAAAGATTGTATCCTTGTAACATTTCTTTTGTACATAGATAGAATCATAGAAATCAATAAAGATATCAATTTTATGCATTATTTCGATTGTAAATATTTTAGAACTATTTTTACTTTATTGCATTTCAAATTTTTAATATTTCAAATTTCCAACACAAGTAATTTAATTTCAAAAAAAAAGAAGTCATGAAAAATATTATAAGTTACTATAAATAACATAAAAAAACATAAAGAATTTCTAAATTTCTAAATTATCTATAAATTATTTTATTTTTATTAAATTTACTTAAGTAATTTTAAAATTTCAACACTTGTAAATTAAAAGATTTTGAATTTTCAACACAAATTTAATTTAGAAAAAATAACATATAAACAACATAAATAATTTCAACATTCGAAATTTCAACACAACTACACAATTCATTTAATTTCATACAAAAAATAAAGAAAGAAAAAATAAAAAAATAAAGAACCGCCGGTTCGGACCAAACCGGCCCTTCAAGAATATCCGGGCGTTACGGTTCACCTTTACAGTGAACCGAACTGATTCGGCCCGAATCGGCGGTTCACGGCCCGGTGGCAACACTAATATGCAGTATATCACCTCTTTGTAGGGATGAACAAATTGTGTAATTAAATGAGAAGTTTTTTTTTCTTTTGTGGTGCTTCTAGCCATTTTTGAAATGTTTTGTTACTTTTGGTAATTCACATTCCTTTTATTTCTCTAGTTTGGGATCGTTCCATGAAATTAGGAATGTATTTATAACTGTCATGTTATTAATTTAGGTTATCCTTGTAAATACTTTGTCCATATTATATTTGTGTAAATACTTTATAATTGTTATATATATATATATATAGGGTGGGGTTATTCTAAAAAGTCTCTTATAATAAAAAGTGTAGGAAGGATTGTGGGAGTGACATGTGTCACCTTGCCGCATCATATGACACATCATTGGACAAGTTAAATCAACCACTTCATATGACACATCATTTATGTCGGTCCAAGTTAAACCGTTTTCCTTTTCTATTGGACAAGGAATCAACCACTCTAGCTTTCTATCCGTACTAGATAAACATCACTTAGATATCGATAGCGATTCTAATAATGCCGGATCCTTGATCCTAATAACACTCAATCCAATCGTATCTTTTCTTTTACCTCTCGTGTATATGTTGAATGTATAAACACTCAAACTAATAATATAAGCTCAATATCACAACAACAATATAATGTATTTCAATCCCTGATGAATATATCGTTTGCTTGAAGTTGTTGTAGTGAAACAATACCATAGTAATGGTATTTATAGGCTTTTTCATCAAACTAGCCGTTAGCTCCCTAAGCCTCTCTTACATACGCTAAGCCTTCCATGTTACGTACGTTAGCCCTTTTTACGTACGTTAACATATACATGTTACGTACGTTAACATCGCCCAGTTTCAGTTCAGTAGCAACCTTCTCTCTTCATTACGTACATTGTCAAATCTTGCATTACGTACATTAAGAATACATCATTGCTGACGTTATATATCCGTTGCCGCCTTTTTGACTTTGACACGTCCAACGTTCTTCTGGTTTGAACTCTGAGCACTCCATTACGTACGTTAATCATCTATGCTTACGTACGTTAATCTCCGTGCATTACGTATGTTATATAAAACATTTTACGTACGTTAAGGTTGCATAAATCCAGCTTTTTGCACTTCGATTCCTTCGATGTTTTGCTTCGTCTTTTTGTTGTTTTGTTTTGTGTAACAACTTTAATCATCAAAACATTATTTAGTATGTATGGAACAAAATGTTCCAACACCAAATACACTCAACAATCATCCAACTAACAACATTTACAGTTAAATAATAATAAAATACCATAACATAATATAATTGAATAACAAAAATATAATATATATATATATATATAATTTATTGATCCAGTCAGTCTGATTAAGATGCGAGTTAACGATACCGGAATTATTATTAGAGGCGGTTGCCATCAGACGAATCTAGTTAAACTGGTATTCGGTACCCAGTTCTCAATATGGTACCGGTTCGGTACCGAAAATTTCAGTTACCGAATTCCCGTTAGACACCCCTACCTGTCACTTTATGGGCTCCCTCTCGGCAACTCTAGCAATGTTAGGTTTTCAAAGAGTAATTTGGATTACCAATTGGTAATGTAAATTATTAATTGGTAATTAAAATTGTTGTTGGTCAATATTAAATTATCAGATAGTAATATATTAATCATTTGGTAATTTAGATTTTAATTTGTGATTCAGAATTACTGTCACTTATCAATTTGTACGTTTGTTGGTCACTATCGACCAACCAGTTGTTGTCCTCTTTTTTAATCAAGTATCACGGACCACCGACCAATCTAGATTATCGGTTGGTAATTGTATATGACCGATGGTGGTGCATGCCGATCGCCTAAAATAACTAACTGGTATTTTAAAATACAAACCAACAATTTTTCCGGCTATTAGTTACATACTTCCTCCGTTACTTTATTATTGCAACATGGTGATTATTACACTGTTCACACACTCTCTTTTGACCATCTTTTGTGATTTATACATATGAAAAATATAGTCATGTGAAATCTTGTTACATTCATCTCGAAATATACTTTCAAAATATCAACGTCTTATAATTTTTAAAAATAAAGAATTGAAGATATTAATAATCAAAGTTGTGCATTGACAAACGTAAAAATCCAGATGTTGCAGTTATAAAAGAACGGAGATAGTACTTTTCAATGATCGATGAGTATAGTCTATAGATCACCACCAATAATTATCTAGGGGAGACTAGTTAATTGGTCATTGTCCAATTTTAGATAATTAATATTATTTCTATTTTTATTACTCTTACCAAAAATACTCATAATGATAATGACTATTGTTGTGTTGCCCAAGCAATTCGCCTCTAAATATAGTTTTAGGCTTGTGCACAATAATCGTGAAATGTAGGAAAATGACCATATTATACCTTATTCAGTTATTTTTCTATTAGGGGGAGGGAGTGCTTCACTCACCTCTTCTCCATTCACCCACTCCCAACCAATCTCCTTACGCCACATCATTCTTCACTTTTTCTTTCACTCAGTCATATTTTTACAGGCGCCACTTCACTCACCCTTCACTCACTTCCTTTTTTTTTCTTTTTCCTTTTTCAATTTCCATTAAAATTTATTAAAAACTAAAAATTTCATTAAAATTAAATAAACATTACATAATATTATTAAAAAACATTAAATAACATTACATGATACTAAAATACTAAAATTCATAATACTAAAATACTAAACTTCATCGTCTTCATCGGCCTCATCGTCCACCTCAAGGTATGGTAATTGTTGAGCGTCAATATGCTCCATAAGATCAAATCGGAGACGAAAATATGTGTCCTCATTTCGTATCTCGACTAAGGCCGTCACAACACCTATTGGATCGGAGGATCCCGAATATGAATCGGGAGATTGCGCACGGAGTCATGTAGAATCATGTTGTGCAATATCACACACGCATAAACCAGCTTACTAATTCAGCTACTGTGAACTACTAGTAAGGGTCGTCTCAGTATACCCCATCTACCTTTGAGAACACCAAATACCCGTTCAACATCTTTTCGCGCCGACTCTTGTACTTTCTTGAACTTTTTCTCTTTCGGGTCGGTTGGAAATTTGAACGCTTTAACAAAAGTAGACCATGTAGGATATATGCCATCGGTTAGATAGTAGCCACGCTTGTACGTATGGCCGTTCACAACAAATGGGCACTTAGGTGCCGTACCATTACGCTCGGTGAGGAATAGCGGAGATTGCATCACAACATTCACATCATTCTCAATAATAGCATCACAAAAAAATTAAAGGCATTCACGTGACGTTCTTTGAGCCATTTGTAAATATTCGTCAAACTCATCCGGTGGATTACCGGTTGCGAGTTGTTTAACTGCAGACGCATATTTTTGTATGGCTGTGAAACTTTTTTTGTGTCTAGCATCATAACCTTCTTGAAAATACTCGAATCTAGACTCAATAGCACGTGTGATTTTTAAAAATAAATGTTTAGGCATACGATACCTATCTTCAAACACTTGATCGTTGTATCTTGGTTCTTCACAAAAATAATCACGATGCAATCTTTTTTCAGCTGTGATCCGATCGCGTGGTACTGATCTTCGTGTGGACCTTGCCGTATCTTCCTCCTCATCTGCGTCAATTGCGTTAGTAAAAAACTCGAGACTACTATCGTTAGACCACTCAAACGGCTCGTCTAATAATACAATCGAACCTATTCTTTTATACTCAATATAGTTGATTTTTTTTTTTTGTTTGAATCAGATATTTTTTTTTGCTCTCTATTGTTTTTTTTTTTTGGTTTTGTGCTTTCCACCATCACAACAAACACTCTTATATACAAATAAAAAAAAAGTAACTGTTATACTCCTCCAACGGTCCTTTTTCCACTCCAACGTTCCTTTTTTCTCTTCTTCCCCGTGCGTGAGCTCCTCACGCAAAACCTTCTCCCCGTGCGTGAGTCACCTACCGGCGGCGGTGTTCCCGCTCGTGAGCCTCCCCGCACCGCATCACCCCACACCCACTCCCAGTCCTCTTAGGATATGGGCGAGAGTAATTGAACCGAAATATTAATAAATAGGAATATTGGTAAGTGGTAGTTTTTTTTTTTGGCTTTGAAATAATACTCCACCCTGTTCGATAAAAGTGTTGTCACTCTTTATGGGTATGGACCGTAATAAAAATTAGTAGTTGTAGTTTTGAGTGGAAAAAAATTATTATGGTTGAATTATTAAATGATAAAAAAATCATTATTAGCATTATTATAAATAAGTTGAAAAAAGTGAAATAAAAATATAAAGGGTGCTTTTATAGATAAAATAGACACACGTTTGTGGAACGGATAAAATGATAAGTTGATCACACTCAGGATGGAGGAAGTATTTCAGGAGAGCTATATATTACTAAGAACGGTGGGAGTGGGTACGATAAGGTGCGGGGCGGGATCCCTCACGCACGGGAACACCGCCGCCGGCCCTCCCTTACCGCATGGTGACCATCTGGTGAGTGAAGAAGTCACGCACGGGAAAAAAAAATCGAACGTGGGGGAAGGGAATATGACCGTTGGAGGTTCAAACGTTTTTTTTTTTTTAATTGTATATAATGGAGTGTTTGTGGAGGGTAAAAAGCAAAAAAAAAAATATACCGAGAGCAAAAAAAAATACATACCGTGGCAACAAAAATAGAGATCCTAGAAGAGGTGGTCGTGGATCGAGAGGTGGATCGAGAGGCGCAATTCGTCCTCAAATTCAATCACAACCCGGTCTCGAGTCATCTTCTCAAGCACAACCTTACCACCCCCAAATGTACCCTCAATCTCCACCATTTTATTACTCCCAACAATCCCTCCCGCAAATTTCCACTAACTTCGACCCATTTGAGCCGCACTATACCCAACAATCCCCACCGCTAATTCCTACTAATTTCAACCCGTATGAGTCGCGCTATACCCAACAAAAAAGGCGTGAACGGGTTAGTGAACCGTTACCCATTCGTGATGATATCGATGATGATGAATATTTCGACAATGTTGACGTGGTACCAGAGATACAACGAATTGATGAAGAACAAGTCGAAGAGGTCGAAGAGCAGGTTCAAAAGAAAAAAAAACCAAGTAAGGTTTGGATGCCCGATGAGGAGGAGGCGTTAGCTAAGTCTTGGATTAAAATTTTGGTGGACAAAGAAGTTGGCGACCGTCAACCAAAGCTAGGATTTTGGAAGCGAGTTCTAAAGCATTTTAGAACGCTTGTCCCGAGAACCGAACGCACTCATCATCAATTGAACTCGAAATGGACTCCTATGCATACTTTGATCGCTGCGTTCAACGATTACTACACACAAGCAGTATATTTTTATATTTGTGATTTTTTAAGTTTTAAATACGTTATATATATATATATATATATTACTTTTTTGGAAGTTTTATATATATATATATATGTATGTATATTGTTTTATAAATATATAGGTGCGCTTGAGAGATAGTGGGTGCAACGATCTTCAAGTCCTTGAGAGAGCCAATCGTGATTTTGAAAAACAATTTAGGAAAACTTTCTCGCATTCTAAAGTGTGGTACGTTCTCAAAGATCAACCAAAGTGGAAAGAACAACCGTTGGTTAGTCAGACTCAAGAATTCACGGGATCGAGCAAGAAAAGAAAGTCGCCGGAGTCAAGTAGCGCTCAAACACCAACAAGCGAGCCGCCAATAAACGTGGAAGATTTCGAGTGTTACTTACCAAACCTCAACGAGAACCCAACTCTATCACGTCAATCGAACGGCAAAAAAAGTCGAATTCTGAAGATTCAAGCCGAAGCTCGATGCGTGATACCCTTGCTAGTTACACGGCCGAAAAGAAAAATTTAATGCTTGCGCAGTTGGAGGTTCAAAAGAAAAAGACGAAGAATATTTCAACTTTCTTAATGGGGAGGTCTACAATCGTGACATGAAGTTCGTTATGGACCCGCACGACAATATCCTGGACCCGGAGTTTAAGCAATTCGTCATCACACGGAAAAGCGAGATATGCGCCAAATACGGGTGGCCGTGTAGTTTGTAGGATTTAATGTTTTTAAGTTTAGTTTTAATGGAATTTTAGTTATTTTATGTTTTTTAGAAATATTATGTAATGTTTTTTAATTTTTAATGAAATTTTAGTTTTTTTTTATAATTTTAATGGAATTTAAAAAAAAAAAAAAAAAAGAAGTGAGTGAAGATTGAGTGAAGTGTTACCTCTAAACATATGAGTGGGTGATGGGAGAGAGTGAGTGAACCACTCCCTCCCCCCTAATAACAACCAATAACTATCGTAGAGCCTACCTCCCCCCTAATAACAACCAGTAACTATCGTAGAGCCTACATCTACTATAGTAGTTATTAAACGGACCTTGTCCGCATGGGCAGCTCAACTGATTTCTGGGTGGCAGTGGCAGATTGCTACAAGAACGCAGGTTCGAGTCCTGGCAGCCGCAGTGTGGGAGTTTTATCACTTCAATGTGGGGAATAGCTCCTTGTGGGCACCAAACACTGTTCCTCCCACCTAATGGGCCGTTGAGTTACCGAAATTTAATTCCTCCACCAATTCCTATCGGACGGGGGTGGAAGCCTTGGGGGCGAGGGATTTCGACTTTTTCCGTTAATAAACGGACCTTTAATCTAAAAGATAATGATAAAGAAGATGGAGGTTGCTTCAACTTCAAGTTCTTGCACAATAATCTACTTTAATTATGACATGGCCCGATTCAACCGGTGTAAAATCCAAAATCATTGCATTTTATATTGATATAATTATAACATTCTTACTACATTATCTCACTATATCTTTACTTTATTGTAATATAAATATTTAAATACTCGAATGGCATTACTATATATATATATATATATATATATATATTAAGTGCGAGAACTGCGATAACTTCTTTAAACCAATGGATTTTTTTTAAATATTAAAAAATATTATTAATTCAAAAGGTTATTATAATAAAATACAATTTTTATTATGAGAGATAACCCCTAATGATGATAACCCTACTATAATAGTCCCTACTGGTGATAACTCCTACTATACAGTAGGGGTTATGATTAGTAGGGTTGTATGCATTGACATGATTAGGGATGTCAATGGGTATGGTAGGGTACGGGTATGCCTTCCCCATACCCTACCCTCATATAAAATGTCTTACTCATACCCTACCCTTGTACCCTATTTTTTATAGCGTGTAGAGTACGGTATTATCCTACGGGTAAATGGGTACCCGCGGGTAAAACGGGTTACCCATTTATATTCATTTAAATTATTTCACAACAAAAAAAGACTCCAAAAAATACAAAAGAATATAATCAATGAGTCAATATATATTAAAATTTGATATAATTTAACTCAAATTTATTAATGTCACGTATAAATTATAACTAATAGAAATTAAAAGTGAAACGGTCAATATATTCTTTTATTATATATATATATATATATAATGTTGAGGGTAATTGGGCAAAACATAAATCCCATACCCTCCCCTTACCCTATAACCCATTTACCCGCGGGTAATTTTACCTACGGGTAAAATTGACATTCCTAAACATGATGTATATTATGTATTAGGAGTACAAAAGGTGGTTCTCGCAGTTCTCGCACTTAACAGAGTTACTGAAAATAAAGTTACACATATTATGCAATGAGTTCAAACTGATTATACATCACTGACATATTATATGTACACTGAGTTCGTATTAAATATGCAATGAACTTACATTTCCAATTTAAGATCTGGTTATATATATATATATATGAGAGCTTTATTTTAGAATTCTTTTAAGTGCGAGAACTCCTCTAAATCAATGAGATTTTTTTTACATATGAAAAAATATTATTAATTCAAAAGGGTATTAGAGTAAAATACAATTTTTATTACGGGAGATAACCCCTACTGATGATAAGCCCTATTATAATAGGCCCTACTGATGATAACCCCTACTATATATATAGCCCCTACTATATAGTAGGGGTTATGATCAGTAGGGATTGTATGCATTGACATGATATATATTATGTATTATTAGGAGTACAAAAAGTGGTTCTCGCAGTTCTCGCACTTAGCAGAGTTCTGAAAATAAAGTTACACTATATATATATATATATATGAAGAAAATGAATATGAGGCTGCCACACATGTAAACTTAAATGCCAAACCTTCTAAAATAATGTCGTTGAACAAAAAAATATTAAAACAATCTATTTTTATGATCTCCCTTCACTATACTAGTGCATATCCCTCAAGAGATAAGATACATAGACTCATTACCCTCCACAAAAGACCATTTTCTTACAAGTGCATGTCCCTCCAAGAGATAGGATTCAGGATCATTGTTTTCGCGCATTAATCTTAGGAATCCGTTTATCAAGATGATTTTTTTTTAAACTTCTGAGCACATTATTATTACATTTTTATTATTTAATAATTCTTTAAATTGATTAAATATATAGTATGTTATGACAGATAGACTATAATTCCTCGTTTAAATGGTTGGTAAACAAAAGCTATAAATCCAAAATACTAGTATAAAATATGAATAAAGACAAAGAACATTAAAAAAGACTAACCGTAATTCATATTATTAACTAGAGATTACTCGTGCCGTATCAGAGTGATCGTGATATAATTGATTTAAAATAGTTAACTTACGAGATTACTTGCTAAAAAAAATATATTGGTTCCCAAAATTCTGTCAGCGGCCGACGGGCCTGTGCTAAAAAAAAATAAAAAAAAATTAGGGACTCACGGAAAGCAAGTCGGCGGGCTTGGCGTAAAAGAAAAAAAAAGGTTGGCCGGCGGCGGGCGTTGGCCCGCCGAAAGTTGGTCGGCATCCTGGCGTTAGAATGGCAGTTGTCGAAAGTCCGTTCGTGTTGGCCCATCGGAACTAGGTTGATGACCTGGCTAAAAAAAAGGATGGCCTTTCGACAAAGCTCCGCCGCCCGCCGATGGCGGCCCACCAAAAAGCAAGACGGCGCTTGGCGCAAAAAAAAAAAGTTGGCCGATTCCGAAGGTCCGCCCGCGTGGCCCGTCGGAAAGTAGACCAGCGGTCTGGCGCAAAAAAAGAAAAAAATAAACAAAATGACCGGTCGCCGGAGGTCCGCCGACAGCTGGCGGTGGGCCGTCGGGGAACAGCGCGACTGCTTAACGTAAAGAAACGGAAAAATAAAAAAACAAAAAAATTAGACGGGCGTCGAAGGTCTCCGGCGACTGGGGGCTCTGCCGGAAAAAACTGATCGATCGGGGAAGAGAGGGGATGAATACAACACAAAAAGAAGGAAAAGAGAGGAGATGAATACAATAGTCTTTTCCGGTGCGGACTACTACCACCAAAAAAATTGCCGGTCATGGAGGTCCGCCGGAAAGCAGGCCGGCGGCCTGGCTTAAAAAACAGCAAAAAAAAAGTAAAAAGAAAAAAGACGGTCATCGGAGGTCCACCGGCCTCCGGCTGTGGCCTGCGTGAAAATAGGTCGGCAGCGTCGAGTAAAAAAAATTAAAAAATATGGCCGGCCATGGGAGGTCTCCGGCGACCGACGGCCCTGCCGGAAAAATTGATGGGTCGGAGGTCCGCAGAGATCCGGTAAAAATGATTTTTTTCTTTTTGCAAATAATTTGGCTTTTTAATTTAATTTAATTTTCTATTCTAGGAGTTTTTTATAAAATGTATTGTTGTTGCTTATTTATTATTATTAATAATAATAAGTATTATTAAATTCAGCAAAAAAAAATGAGGGTAGGGGGAGGAGTATAATAGTCTTTCCGGTGCGAACTACGACGACTATCAAAAAACACAGTTATATGTCTTGGTTAGATGCTTGTCATATCTCGAAGAAAGCTAGGCTTATTCTCGAAGGGATTGCTGCTTCGATGTTGTGGTCGATATGGAAGTTTCGAAATGATTTGATTTTTTCAGTCTCTAAACCCAAGAAGGCGCATATATGGGATAGCATTGTAAATCAATCTTTTTCGTGGATTTCATCTAGAAATCCTAAATTTCGTATTTCTTGGATAGGTTGGTTAGGAAATCCCATAGACGATAGCTCTCTTTTGTAATTGTTTTTTTGCCTAGCGTTTGCTAGTTTTATATTAAAGCCGCCGTTCAAAAAAAAAAAACACAGTTGTCCTGTATATTATATAATTAAATTAAAATAATTAAATTACCAAATTATTTACTATGAAAAAATTATGCTGCTTCCCAAAATTCTGTCGGCGTTCGATGGGCCTGTCATAAAAAAAAAAATAAGAACCATCGATATGCCGACGTACCTGGCGTTAAACAAACAAACAAAAAAAAAACATGTCGGCTATCGATGGTGGTCCATAGGAAAGCAGAAGACCTAGGGAGAAAAAAAAAGTGATTGGTCGGTCGTTGGACCTAGACGGAGGTCCGAGTGTCGTCGGTAGTGGCTAAAGATGTTAAACGGACTAGTCCTATCGATTTCGGGCTAAACGGTATAAATATTTAAAAAATCTATTTTTTTATAAGCCATAAACAAAAAAACAGTGACAATATATATATATATATATGTTATATATAGTATCAATATAAGTTAAAATTAATGATATATTTTATATATTTATATATTATATATGTGTAAAATATAGTAATATGGTGTATAATCGTTTTTCTTGGCCCGCGGGCCAGTCCGCCCATTTAGCCCGCGGGTTAACCGTTCCGGGCAAAAATAAGCCTGAATTTAAACGGCTCAAAAATATATCGGCACTAATTCGGAATATAAGTTTCTCTATCATATTCTATACACTTTGTATACTTTCTCCGTTCATACAAAATTTCTTTTTTGGTCTTTTCACAAAAAATTGTCACTTTCCATTTATAGTAATAGCGTCCAATCAACTCTCAATTTCAACCATTCATTTATACTCGGACCCTCACTGCACTCATATACTACCACTACTTTATTAAAACCCGTACCATCCACAATGTGAGAAATTTATTGTGGACAAAGGGAGTATATACTCTTATATGTTTAATCCCAACCGTGCGTCATAGTAGAGATAATACTGGAGAGAGATTCTTAAGCTAATTATATAAAGATAATATGACCCCTTATAGAATATATTTGTCAAAAATATCAATGAACTTTCTCAAATTCTACACTTATGTAACAATTTTTTTTTGTAGTATCATTTAGGAGTATGAATTTTTTTCCGTCCAACCAAGTAGGGTATCCGTGAAAATCCACCGGTTAAATATAATGGACTTGCTGACCTGTCTCTTAAGTGACACATGTCACCTTTTGATTGATCCACCTAATAATAATAAATAATAAAAAATATAAAAGTCCAAAAAATATAAAAATAACAAAAACGGGAATATTTTTTAAAAAAATCCAAATTTTATTTTTTAAATAAAAAGTTGAAATATAATATTAAAAATTGAATGTTTTTATTTAAAGTTCGAAACTAAGAAATAAAAAAAAATAAAAAAATTTATAAATTGGATCTTTATTAATCTTTAATCCATTTTTTAGATTCTTTTAAAAGTAATATAGTTTTTTAATGAAAAGTAAAAAAAAATATTGAATACAAAAACTAGCATCTTTTTTCTATAAAATAATTCAGTTTTTATTTATTTATGAAAAATAATATTCCAATTTTTCTAGAAAAAACAGTTTATAAATCAGGTCCAAATTTTTTAATTTTTTATTTCCAAACTTTAAATAAAACACCCGATTTATAATTTTAGTAGTCCAGATTTTTCAAAAAAAATAAAGTCTGTATTTTTTTAAAAAAAATCCAGATTTTTTACTTTCTATATTTTTTAGATTTTTATATTTTTTTATTATTATTATGTGGACCAATCAGAAGGTGATTGAACGTGTCACTTAACGGATAGGTCAGCAAGTCCGTCAGATTTAACTGATAGATTTTCAAGTATACCCTATTTTGGTTAGAAACTTAGACGGAAACAAGTTAATACCCCTAAATAATACAAAAAAAATTGTTACCATAATTGCAAAATTTGGGAAAGTTCATACTCCTCGTTGATAATTTTGCCAATATATTAATAAGACCACATTTCAAGAAGTATATTTACAAATGGTAAATATCTTACATAATTGGTCCTAGAATATATATATATATATATATATATATATATATATATATATATGTGTGGGGGGGGGGGGGTTCAGGTGAAAATACAATTTAAGTTCAGAAATAAGAATGAATTTCATTCATAGATATTGATAAATGGATGACATAGATTTATTCTCACAAAAATTTGATGTATATAATGCAATATTTTAATGCATCGATATTTTGATGCATATAATGCATATTTTAATGCATTTCAATTTTGATGCACGAAATGCATATATTTCATGCATTTTAGTACAAAACCCATGCATATTCAAAATTCGCATGATAAGAATTATTCTCATTTGATCCTAAATATATATACTATCTTTTAGAAATATTTCGTATATTACACAGAATTTGTTCTAGTAATTAAATAATTTTCTTGAAAAACGATCTTACTCGCTATTTTCTACGAACTATTCCGTATACTTATGGATAGTAAAATAATTAACGAACATGGACCATATATATCCATGCTTTTATTATAGTAAAATTTAGACTATAACAATCTTTATACTCTTTTTTTTGACCATCTTCTCGAATTTATACGTCAAAGAAATATAGTAACGTTAGATTTTGTGATATTCGCCCCAATATACACTTTCAAAATTAATTTTTCTAATTTTTATAAATAAAAACCTAAATATTAAAAGCTAAATTGTAAACTGATAAATATAAAAGTCAAAATATAACAATTACTCCCTCTCTCCCGACTAAATATTGACAGGGTGTGTATATTTGGTATATTTTAGGTAATGATTGACTTAAGTGATGATGACATAAGTAGGATGTAGATTGAAAAGTAAAACAATTGAGGATAATTGTGTGATAAAAAATAAAAAGGTAAAATGTATTATATATATATATATATATATATGGATGAGTTATGGTGAGAATAGATTTTTAGTTAATAAATATGAATACATCCATACCAAGTAATATCAAATTTTCAACAATAATAAATTTTAAAAAATATTCTTAAATTTTAAATTAAAATGGACAATTAATCTTAAAATAAAAAAAGAAATCTTTCGTGACGGGGATCTACGATGGACCTATGGCCGGTTAGTTTTTCCGACAGGGTCGCCAGCCTGTTTTTCTATGGTGGGCCACTTTTTTTTCCAGCTGGCATGCTTTTCCGACTGTTCGTTAAATTTTATTTTTTTAACGATAAATCCGTCGGTCGCTGATAGATTTTCATGAATCAATATATATTTTTTTTAATAGGACAATCTGATAATTTAATTATTTTAATTTAATTATAATATCGTCGCCGTAATACCATAGGACGAGCTATTTCTGATGTATAATAATTCTTTTTTTTTTTACATACGACTACTACAATGCTTATAATTTTATTATGACACTGAAGATTTAATTATGTTGGTACATATAAAGGTTCTTGTAATAGTTTATTAAGCAAGAGGTGTGCTTATTTATACAAAATCAAATATTTAGTTTTGATTGTATAGCTTGCTATTTTTTAAAGTGATACAGTTTGCTATTTACTGGCTTATCGATTGCTTATTTATAATCAAATTGATGCTTAAATCATATAGATACAAAAGTTTTATTGTTGGTTAATTTGCCTACATGTTGCGCTTTGAAGCAAAAGCTTTTACGAAATTAATGTCTATCTATTTATTTAATTTAAATTTTTAAATTGAATTTATATTATTTTAATGTAAATTTACCTGTAATTTACATGGAGATTGTAGTGTTGGTTGTATATGGAGGTTGTTTACAAATTTACATTTAAATGTGGTTTATTTTAGTTGTGTGAATTGCTTAGATAATAAATTTTGAATTGCTTATTAATAATGAGAAAGATATGTTTACATTGAATTGCTTAATTAGATAATTTTTATTGGTTAAGATAATTGGATTGCTTATTTATAGTTATTTGCTTACATTGCTTATTTACAATAAGAATGAGGCTTAAAATTTGCTTACACATTGCTTACCGATAATCTTGAAAGTGTTGAGTTAGTCGAATAGATAAAAGTTTATATTCAGTTAATAATATCGAAATGGGTGAACGACAAAATAAGAAGAAAAGAAATATTGATTTTTTTTTTATTAAAACAACACAATAATCTGTAAAATATCCACCAAAATGAGAGATGAGAGTAATGGAATAGAAAATTTATGATTGAGAATATATTAATGAACCTACCAATTAAGGATTCTACGGTTACCATTAAGCTTAAGTTACTATACTGCCATTTTGTATAATAAAATGAATGAAACAAAAATAAAAGAAGCAATAAATATCATCCGTTGATTTAAAAATTTAAATGGATTAGATTAGTTCCTAGTTAACACATAACAAAAAGTTTCTATTTGAACTCTCATCTATATATATATATATATATAGGGGTTCAGGTGAAAATACAATTTAAGTTCAGAAATAAGAATGAATTTCATTCATAGATGTTGATAAATGGATGGCATAGATTTATTCTCACAAAAATTTGATGCATATAATGCAATATTTTAATGCATCGATATTTTGATGCATATATGCATATTTTAATGCATTTCAATTTTGATGCACGAAATGCATATATTTCATGCATTTTAGTACAAAACTCATGCATATTCAAAATTCGCATAATAAGAATCATTCTCATTTGATCCTAAATATATATATATATATACTATCTTTTAGAAATATTTCGTATATTACACAGAATTTGTTCTATTAATTAAATATTTTTCTTGAAAAACGATCTTACTCGCTATTTTCTACGAACTATTCCGTATACTTATGGATAGTAAAATAATTAACGAACATGGACCATATATATCCATGCTTTTATTATAGTAAAATTTAGACTATAACAATCTTTATACTCTTTTTTTTTACCATCTTCTCGAATTTATACGTCAAAAAATATAGTAACGTTATACACTTTCAAAATTAATTTTTCTAATTTTTATAAATAAAAACCTAAATATTAAAAGTTAAATTGTAAACTGATAAATATAAAAGTCAAAATATAACAATTACTCCCTCTCTCCCGACTAAATATTGACAGGGTGTGTATATTTGGTATATTTTAGGTAATGATTGACTTAAGTGATGATGACATAAGTAGGATGTAGATTGAAAAGTAAAAAAATTGAGGATAATTGTGTGATAAAAAATAAAAAGGTAAAATGTATTTATATATATATATATAGGGATGAGTTATGGTGAGAATAGATTTTTAGTTAATAAATATGAATACATCCATACCAAGTAATATCAAATTTTCAACAATAATAAATTTTAAAAAATATTCTTAAATTTTAAATTAAAATGGACAATTAATCTTAAAATAAAAAAAGAAATCTTTCTTGACGGGATCTACGATGGACCTATGGCCGGTTAGTTTTTCCGACAGGGTCGCCAGCCTGTTTTTCTATGGTGGGCCACTTTTTTTTCCAGCTGGCATGCTTTTCCGACTGTTCGTTAAATTTTATTTTTTTAACGATAAATCCGTCGATCGCTGATAGATTTTCATGAATCAATATATATTTTTTTTTAATAGGACAATTTAATAATTTAATTATTTTAATTTAATTATAATATCGTCACCGTAATACCATAAGACGAGCTATTTCTGATGTATAATAATTCAAAAGTTTTGAATTTGGTAAAAAGTGGGGTCCACCACGATATAAAAACAAGTAGGTCCCGAGAAGAGAATTCCCCAAATCTTTACTCTGGTCTGGAGTCATTAGAGCAGAAATTTATGGCATTTGTTGTTATCATATTAGAAAAATGATGACCCCCTATATATGGGTCCCATTAAGGTAATCGAAACAGCAACTTAATGCCCTGAGAAAGTCGCAGCCTTCGAAGAAAAAAATACTCCCACAGGGCACAATCCACAAAAGGTTTGTTTTTTCTTTTTGGCCGTCCATATTGATACGGGATTAAGCTATATAATATATTTAATACATCTTTATATTTTATTTGGTATAAAGTATATGGTTCTTTATAAAATTTTAGCTCGTATAAATAATATTAATTTTGGTATTACGTATCCCACCTAAGAGGTGGTGTTAGGTGATATTAAACAATACCACAACTAATAAATTCAATAAACTACCATGATATCTATATTTTGTAGAGAATTTAATACATCACATTAAACATGATATTAATTTCTTATATTGTATAAGAAATCTCGATCAATCTTATCAAGCTTTATCTCATAGTACAACTTAGCAAACGAGACCTGATAGTTTATTAAATAGAATGACTCGTTTAAAATATTATTCTTTATCCATTCAAAATTATATTTCTCCTTTATTTTATTAAAATTCGTGTCATTCAATTTGAACCACATTTTTTGTGGTGGGAGGAAGTAATAAGTACTCTCTTCGTCCCATCCTATTAACTATGAAGCTTCAGCCTAAAATTTTTCGTACGGGATTTGAAAATAATGTGATTTAAAAAGAATTGAAAAGTAGTGTAAAGTGGTGATATAAATATATATTATTAAAAATTGTTTGAATAATAAATGTGTCTTAAAAAAATGACTCACGATTTGTAGGACGACCGAAAAAGAAATACAACTCAAATTTCATGGGACGGAGAGAGTAGTAGTGATGATTGATTTTGCATCACGGAGAAAAGGGAGACACCAAATTCCATATTCAAAGATGCCTCAGTTGGGCAATTCTTAGCATGACCTGGGTTTATAACATGATTCTGATTCATGATGCCTCGTAAAATCACGACGAGCAAAGCATATACAAAATAAATAAATAAATAAATAAATAATTTTATATTCATATTGCGTTATAAATTTAGATTCATAATATATCACAAAAATGATTGCCATCACAAAAATATTATTTCCTTAAAGGCTATATATTACAAAAATGACTGATCACAAATATGTAGAATCTTCAATATTTTAGTAGTATGCATTGGATGGTTTACTCGAGAAGAAAAAATAAACCAAAAAAGAAAGAGAAAATACCATAAAATACCCATTTCCAACTTCAAAAAATTTGTCTTACCCACATCAACTTTAAAAAATCTTTTATACCCATTTTATGTTTTAAGACCTAAATGCCCTTACAAAATGGGTACAAAAGTGTTAACAAACTTAAATTGGGTCCCACCTCCTTCCTCATACCTGCACCACCCCCACCTCCCCCCCACCCCCACCCTGCCTTCAAACCCGTGTAACCTGCCCAAATCCAAAAAAAAAACCCAAACATATCCAGTATATCCCGCTCAGAGCAGGGTCTGGGGAGGGTAAGATGTACGCAGATCATGCCCCTACTTATTACGGTAGGGAGACTGTTTCCGTGAAGACCCTCAGCTTAGTGCACAACAACAAATAGAGTGAAAAATACAAAGGGAAGCATATAATACGAAAAAACTCAATACCATACATCAGCCCATGGCTTAATCCACATGGGACTTACCTAAGCGGAATTTGGCTACTCCACTCCCGATGAACGCTGCTCAAACAGAAGAGAGGTTGACTCCGCGCACAACTCCCTGTAAAAAATACACCACATGCAAAAGGCAATAGGATAAAATATACAATAAATGTAAAAATGCAATGCTCTAGGTCAAAGCTAATCGAGACAATCCAACCCTGAGGCTCTCAACTATAGCACGACTCCCAACTAAAGAATCCACAACTCTGATCTGGCGCCTCCAAGCGCACCTATCAGCAATCATGGTCTCGGAAAGGTTTAAGGCCTTCAAATCTAATCTCAACTGCTCCTCCCACGTCCTCCTCGGTCTGCCTCTCCTCCTCTCCCCGACAACTACTAAACTCTCGACCCTCCTCACCGGAGCAGAAGCCTGCCTCCTGCGGACGTGGCCAAACCATCTCAATCTCCCTTCCTTAACTTTCGCTGAAATGGGCGCCACTTCTAGCGCGTTCCTGAAGACCCCGTTCGAGATTCTATCTAACATTATGCGACCACACGACCAGCGTAACATTCTCATTTCAGCCGCTTCCAACTTGCTCTCAAGCGACTTCTTCATCGCCCAACATTCAGAGCCATACAACATTGCAGGTCGGATTGCCGCTCTATAAAATTTACCCTTCAACTTTAGAGGGACTTTCTTGTCGCACAGGACCCATGTCACTGCTCTCCACCTTAGCCACTCCGCCTTGATGCGATGAGTGACATCATTTTCACACTCACCTTCTTTCTGAATGATCGAACCCAAATACTTGAACTTATCTGTACGGGGAACGATCCGATCCGCAATCATTACCTCTACATCTTCCTCGTTGGCCTCACCACTAAAGTTACACCAGAGATACTCTGTCTTAGACCTGCTCACACGCAAGCCCTGGGATTCTAACTTAGACCTCCATAGCTCCAACTTCGAGTTCACCTCCCTCCTCGACTCCGCCACTAACACAATGTCGTCAGCAAAAAGCATGCACCACGGGACGCCATCTTGTATCCCCCGCGAAATGACGTCAAGGATCAGAGCGAAGAGAAGAGGGCTTAGCGCCGACCCCTGGTGTAGCCCTATCTGAACCGGAAAATACTGGGTGTCACCAGCTGGGGTCCTAACGCACGTCCTAGCTTGGGAGTACATGTCTTTGATCGCCCTAACGAACGGCATTGACACCCTCCTCTCTACTAGGCTCCTCCAAATAACATCGCGCGGAATGCTATCAGAAGCTTGCTCTAAATCTATGAACACCATATGGATCCTTACGCCGCTCTCTAAACTTCTCCATAAGGCGTCTGACGAGATGAATGGCCTCAGTCGTGGACCTCCCCGGCATGAAGCCAAATTGGTTCTCTCAGATCTCAACTTCTCTTCTAACCCTGCATTACACCACTCTTTCCCAAAGTTTCATAGTATGACTGAGGAGTTTAATACCCCTGTAGTTACTACAACTCTGAGCATCGCATTTGTTCTTAAAAAACGGCACGACAATACTATGCATCCACTCCGTCGGCATCTTAGAACCTCTGAGGAGGATGTTGAACAGCTCTGCTAGCCACTGAACTCCGACTTCCCCCAGACAAAGCCAAACTTCAATAGGGATTTGATCCGGGCCTACCGCCTTTGCTCTACCCATTTTCATTAGAGCACCCTTAACTTCCTCCTTGCTGATGCTTTCACAGGAACTAAACGAACAGGCAGAAGATAAACCAACTCCTTGCACCACCGAGTCACTACCCCTAGCCTCATTGAAAAGTTCAAAAATACCTATTTCACCTCTCCTTAATAGCCACATCGTTCACTAATACTTGACCCAAATCATCCTTAATAAACTTAACGGCCACAACTCAATACTCAATTTAATATCACCACCTAGTACCCCACCCATCCATATTAATCCTCATTATTCTAATACCATTTTTACACTTTCTATCCTTCAGCTTCCCCATCTCATTTTTTTTTTTACTTTCACTTTCACTTTCACACTCAAATGTCAATATTTCAATTTGCAGAATTTTATTTTGTTTCTTAACGTGTAAAGCATATAGATAGAAAAGAAAATATTTTAATCTCATTTTCTTCTTGCTACAAATTGATGGAAAAGAAAATATTGATTGTTGGATACGGAGGTCTTCTTGCTACATATAGATGGAAAAGAAAATATTGATTGTTGGGTACGGAGGTTATTGGGAAGGTCTTCAATATCTGAATGGCAAAAATACTGCAATCTTTGTTTCGGTCGACCCGCCATGCACATATGTCGATCTTTTGGAAAGTATACATGATATAGTCCAAGCGAATATGAGTGAGTGGGGTTATCAGATTCATACCCTTTTTGATTGTATAGGCAAAGTTGTGATTGAAGATTAAAAGAGAGTGATGGCAAATTATTTAAGTTCGTATAAGGATCAAGGCCTCGTTATTTTTGTGACATTACAAAAAATAAACAACGGTGGTGGTAACACTAAAGTACCGTTGATGCCGTGCATTCATGCTGCTGCTATTAGGTAATTATTCCTCTTTTGAATCTTTTTCTTGATTAACCACTTATCCATCAAATATAATTTTTTTTGTATTTTTATGAATTGTGTTTTTTCTTGCAGGTTTGCTAATTGTAGTATGAGTCAGTTTGTGCACCACTGTTATTGGACGGAGTCTGTTACAGGGATATGGGGAAGTCTGATTCAGCTCGTGCCCCATCCAAATTATTGGGTAAACCCGAGTGGGTCAATGACATGAGTTGTTTCCCACCCATGCAACCCAGGTGTTGTGCGACGATTAATTCGCCGCGATAGGCGATCGGCGACCTCCCTGAAAAGTCAACCATAGAAGCCAAACTCCGGACGAACACCTAAAGTCCGGCATAATATAGCGATCGTCTTTTGGTAACCAGCGATCGTCTTTTGATACCTGGCGATCGTCTTTGTCTAACGGATCAGAGGCGATCGTCTCATGCCACGTGGGGATCCAGCGTCCGTCAAAGTCGTCGAAGACCGAATCCTGGACGATGGCCCACCTGCGGATCTTCATAGGATACCAACAAAAAGGATCATTGACCCACTGTCACCTACCGCACCTACCGACAAGGCCGCCGAAAGGTACGAAGTGGACCCTCCTCGGACAAATGACTCGCGACGCGTGCCGGCTTCCCATCGGTCCACCCACCGGCCTCCAACCGCAACCTCGGACCTCAAAGGAACAGCCCACGTGACGGGACGATCGGCCGTTTATTTTAATATAGAAAACGGCGATCGCCCGCGATCGCTGAGGATCCCAACTACTTAGTCCCCTATAAATAGAGAACTCACTGTTGCGGCCAAAAAGAACGGATCCTACCACGAATTAAGTGCAAAATACACACCAAAGAGAGAACAAAAGGCTCTTTTGGCAAGCACTAACATATTCATAGTGACATTCACACACATTCATCATAAATTCCAAGCAAGAACTCACAGATTCATCCATCTGGTTCTTCCGGCAATCTACGCGCTCTAAAGCCTAGATAACTAGAAGCTTTTACACTCATTGTAATAGATTCTAACATTAATATTTGTACTCGATAAGATATTTATTAATAACATCTCGCGAGAGCATTCAAGCCCGGGACTAACAACCCCGACAAATCTTGTGTTATCTATTTTCCCACGGAAGTGTTCTCGCATTTTGTTTGTTACTCGATCGTTCCAGCAATACTATCTCCGGATAATATTTTGGGTAACAACAATTGGCGCTAGAAGGAGGGCATCTAAACCTTCATTTTTATTCCTACCGTCTCGAAGAACACTCACTGTTCTCCGGACATATACTTGAAGAAACACTCCGTTCTTCAATAGCAAAACCATCGAAAATGACATCAAGAACAACCTCCAAGAGGGCCACTCGAGATCTCACGGAAATCTTATTCGGCGAGGACCGAATCCCACCACTACGGAAGGCGACCGTGGCGACGCTAGCTCACTCCCGCCCCGAGGGACGGTTCTAGCCTCTCACTCGATCGGGCCCAGACATCGAACAGATTGAGGAGGCTATAGCCATCCTCGTGAACGGCAGAGGGCCCACGATGCGCCCACCATCACCCCGTCACCAACCGCCGGCAAACAAACTAAGCTCAAGGGGATCTATGTTGAGAAATCGACAAAGCCCCGAGCCGGAGAAGGCTCTCGTAAGGCGGGACGATTCCGTCTTCACCGCCAGGAGCGATCCTCATGGCGACCGGGCACCTGTGCCCCAAATGAGACATCGATATCTCGAGTCCTTTACCAGAGTTCGGCGTATCCGACTCCCAAGAGACAGACCGGCCAACGAGCCCCCGCTCGCCCAAGAAGGGAACCCTCGGGCAGGAGATCGCTGCTCACCACGGGGCCAGGGGATCGCACACGATCGCCTTGGTTCACGCTCGAGAGTCAATCGGCGAGGCCAGCGACGGCGATAGCCGCCATACAACGCCAAATGACGAGATGAAGGCGCTCATGGAAAATGGGGCAGCGCCAGAGATCGATCATTGGTTCAAGCGAACCACTCACGACTCAGATCGAGCTCGCCACCCAACCAACTATCAATCCCCCACAAACACCTTTATACGAGGGAAATCGGATCCTAAACCCACTTAAGCAAATTCCGGATCTACATGACCTAAAAGTGCGGAGCTTCAGATGCGACGAAATGTCGTATGTTCCCGTTGACTCTGGGCGACCTCGCCCACAGATGGTACACCTCACTACCATCTCGCTCAATCAATTGCTTTGAGAAGCTAGCGAACGACTTCAGGTCATACTTCGCCGCCAAAGTCGCTCGCCCGGAAGGTCCTCACCGCATGATGAAAATCAGGCAGGGGAAGGACGAATCGGATGAGGATTACATCGACCGGGTAGACGAGATAGTCCTCACCGGTGAGCCCGTCAGCGACGAGATCGCTCTCAACTCAGTTATGAGCGGATTCCACGGACGCTCGCCCATGTTTAGGCATCTCACAAAAGATATCCCCCCGACCTATTCGATTTTCCGCAACAAGGCCGCCGGTTTCCTGGCCAGACAGAGGATGCTCTCACTCCGCTTAGAAGAGGGACCATCCGAAGAAGGAAAAGCACCCTCCCATGTCCAGAAGAAGGCGGTCGCCAAGCCCAGAAAGGCGATCGCCAAGCCGCCTGGCGAGTTCAAAGCCTTCGAGGATGTAGAGGTCCACCTTCTTCACAACCTCAACTTATCTCCGGCCCACATCTTCAACGCGATCAAGGGTCGCGAGTGGCTTTCCAAGCCAAAGCCAATAAGGGACCACGGTCACCTAGACCGTAGCAAATTCTGTGCCTATCATAAGAGTCCCGGCCACAACACTAGCCAGTGCCGCGATCTCCTCAGGCAACTCTGGCGATTGTTTGAGGAAGGCAAACTGGACAACTTGGTCACCAAGCCGGAACCAAGGACGGAAAGGACCGGAGGGCGCGAGCGTCGGCAACACGAGAGAACTCCTCCCAATCCGGTCGCCAGAATTGAGCATGAGCCGGAATACTCTGATGATTCGGTCCCACCGATCAACTCGCGCGGCCGGTCAACATGCTTCAAGCGGGAGGTGGAAACCTCGGGGTCTTTCCCGGTTTCCACCATGTCGAACAGGAAACGAAAAGCCGAGCTGAGGGCATTCGCCGGGGTCCACGTCGTTGTACCCCCGGAACCGACCATCTCTAGAGACGCACTCATCACCTTTTCCAACAAGGACAGGGAAGGAGTGCAATGTCCCAAGGAGGATGCACTAGTGATCTCCGCTTGCATCCTTGGGAAGACGGTCGATCGCGTGTTGGTCGACAATGGGAGTTTTTGCAACATCATATTCAAATCCGCCCTAGACCAACTCGGCAACCTGATCAAATTCATCAAGCCTTTCGACACCGTGCTTCAAGGGTTCGGCGACAACTCACCCAAGCCTACGGAGGATCAAGCTCTCCGTCGAGCTAATATGCTTTTATGATCCCAAGGTTAGGATTACTAGAACCTAAGCTTTGTAATCATAGATAGGCCCAAAGATCTATAATGGGTTCCTAGGTCGCCTTTTTAGAAACTTTTGAGGCGGTCGCCTCATCTTTCTTTCTTTGTATCAAATTCCCCACCGCCGATGGGACGGTCGGCATCGTAAAAGGAGATCACTAATGGCAAAGAGATGTTTGAGTTACTCCTATGTTGTTAATTCTTTCAACACTTCCCGCATCGTATGTAACATTGAAGCGACCGACGATCAACCCATGGAGATCGACGAGCACGAGACTTCGTACCAACCCGACTCGGGGACGCCATCTCTCATCGATCGACGGACGACATCGAGCCAAGGATCGGTTTCGAGCCAAGTCTCGACATCGATCCAAGGACCGAGTCCGAGATCGCACTAAACGAGAGGCGACTGCCTCGTCGAAGAGTTGGAAAGCATTACGATGGATCCGGATCATCGAACGGGAGGTACAGATCGGGCGAGCATCGACCGCGAATTAAAGGGAGATCTCGATCAACTTGCTACGTAAGAACATCGGTGTCTTTGCACGGTCGCATCAAGATATGGTTGGCATAAGTCCCGAACACGCCCGCCATTATCTCAAGATCGACCGGCAATGAAACCTGCTCACCGAAGCGTAGGAAGTTCGGTCCCGAGAAATACGCAATACCGACATAGAAGTCCGTGGTTACTCAACAACAGATCGATCGGAGTAGCGACGACGACGAACCACAAGGTCGCCAACGCGGTGCTCGCCAAAAAGCCGATCGCTCTCGGAGATTATGCATAGACTTCACCGACCTCAACGCGCATGTCCAAAAGATCACTTCCCAATGCCTCATATCGATCATCCGTCGATAGCACGGCAGTTGCGAAATGATGTCGTTTATGGATGCCTTCACGGATATCATCAAATCCCAATGGCAGAGGAAGACATAAAACACACATCTTTCCACACGTAAAAGACATATACTTTTGGGTCGAATGCCGTTCGCTTGAAAAACGCAGGGCGACCTACCAGCCGATTAGTCAACGGGATGTTCGCCGATCGATCGGCAAGACCATGGAGGTCTACATTGACGATATCGTGGTCAAAAGCCTCAAGAAGGAAGATCACCTCAACGATCTTGCCGAGACGTTCGCCATCCTTGAGAAGTTTAACATGAAGTCGAACCCCAAGAAATGCAACTTGGGGTGGGCTCGGGAAGTTCTTGGGGCACATAGTGAGCCAAAGGGGATCGAGGCGAACCCGCCAAGATACGAGCGATCCTTGACATGCAGTGAACCGCGGAACATCAAACAGTGCAACGCCTCACAGTGTCTAGCCGCCCTCAACCGTTTCATATCACGGCTCGGCGATAAAGCAAGCCTTTCTTCGCGACCATCAAGAACAAGAAGTTCGCATGGACGAAAGAAAGCCAGATAGCATTCGCCAAAATAAAGGAATATCTATCCAACCCCCAGATCCTGGCAAAGCTGATCCCGGTGAAAAATTATTCCTTTACTTAGCGGCCTCGGAGGTCGACCGAGTGCCGTTTTGGTGCGAGCAGAGGGCAAGCCCACTTGCCGATCTACTATGTTAGCCAGGCGCTCCACGACGCCGAGACACGTTACACACCATTGGAGAAGATCGCCATGCCCTTGTCATGAGTGTACGAAAACCGAGAGCTTACTTCTTCGATCACTGTGGAGGTCCTAACCACTCTACCCCTAAGACAAGTCCCGCACCGACCGGACACCAACGGCGACTCCTCAAGTGGTCGCTGGAGATCGCACAATACGGTATCACTTACGCTCCTCGCACGGCGATCAAAGGCCAAGCTCGCGACTTCGTGGTGGAATTAACGTTCCTCACGGTCAGACTCCAGTCGGCCGACCACTGAAATTATACGTGGATGGCTCAACACCAATGCGAGAGCAAAGGTGGATTGTCCTCATTAGCCCAGACGGTCGAGTTTCACAAATGCCGTATGCGTTTGGTTTCGTGCGACCAACAATGAGGCCGAATACGAAGCTCTGGTAGGCGGGCTTGATCTAGCCTCGCCTAGATGTTCGACGCCCATATCTACATGGACTCCCTTTTGGTCGTGAACCAAGTCAAGGGGGAATATGAGGCACGCGCGAATGATGGTCAAATACCAAGAGCCGGTCGCCGAAATGTGCACAAAATTTGAAGAAGTACTAATCGAGCAAGTCCCGAGAGAGCACAACTCCCGTGCCGATGCACTTTCCAAACTAGCATCATCGGATGGGCACCGACTTCTCCAACATCCAAATCACAAAGTCAGCAAGGCCGGCGATCGACAGAACTTGGTTACCACGGTCGCCATCGCCGAAGAGAATTGGATGACTCGTTCATCAAATACTTAAAGACGGAACGGTCCTCGACGACCGTGTTAAAGCTCGCCAACTCGACCTTCGTGCGACTGGTATACCCTATCGACGATCGGCTTTACAAGCGAGCTTTCACCTTCCCCTCCTCAAGTGTATTACACCGAGGAAGGTCGGCTGCTTTAGCCGAAATCCATGACGGATTTGTGGGAACCACGCGGGCGGGCGAGCCCTCCTCCATAAGACGACTGACAAGGATTTTTCCGGCCATCACTTGAAAAGATGCGATCGCTTATGCCGATCTTGTCATAGATGTTAGATAATGGGCCCCAACATAAAACTATCACCCGAACCTCACCTCCATGTATAGCCCTTGGCCATTTGCGCAATGGGGCATCGACCTTATAGGTCCCTTGCCGACGGCCTGTGGGGTCGTAAGTTCGCCATCGTTGGGTCGATTATTTCACCAAATGGGCCGAGGCCGAACCGCTCAACAAGATCGGCCAAGAACAAGTGATCAAGTTTATATGGAAAAACATAATATGCCGATTCGGTTTGCCTGTGCCATCATCTCCGACAACGGGAAACAGCTTCGACGGCTTAGAAGTCATGCACTCGTGAAAAGTGGGGAGTCAAAAGGTTATTCTCGGCGCCTCTATCACCCTCGCATTTAACGGGCGTAGAGGCGGTGAATAAGATCCTCAAACACACGATCAAAGCACGACTCGAATCCGGCAAGGAAGATGGGCGAGCGAGCTCCCGACGCTTTATGGTCCTACCGAACGACGACCCGCAATTCAACCGGCGAAACCCCGTCGCCCTTACCTTGAATGAGCGGTGATTCCTTCGAGATCGCCGTCCTCGCCCATCGAACCGAACAGGAGATGACGACCGACAACGATGTAGCCCGCGAATCGACCTAGACATGCTTGAAGAAAGACGGTGACCTCGAAATGAAGAACACAATCCACAAAAGGAGAGCCGAGAAGTTCTTCAATTCAAAGGTCGAGAGAGAAGATTTCAAGTGGGCGATCTCGTCCTCAAGAAAATCCAAACCCATACAGCGTCTTTGGTCCAAATGGGAAGGACCTTTCGAGTATCCAGATGGTTAACTAAAGGAGCCTACGAATGGAACATCCTGACGGTACTCAGGACCAATACCTCGAACGCCGTGCATCCGAAAAAATACTATCGGTGATAAATTTGTATTCGATTTCAATGATGTACAAGGAATATAATGAGATTTTTGTTATCCCATCTGTTATGGCGATCGCCCCACTGTGCACCGCATATCACCGACGATCGCCGATCACGACGATCCTAGGTGAAATTATTGCAGCCATGATCCCGGAGGTCGATGGAACCGACAGCTTCGCCCATGCAAGGTTCCTTTGGCTGAGATCGTCCGCCCTTCGTTTAAATACGAGGTCGACGTAGCCGAAGGACCCTCCAAAATAGTCGAGGGCGCGATCGCACGTTCTCAAGGTACATCATCTAACATGGTGAACCCGAACAATGCGACGTGCCGTTACCCCCGTCTCAACGTACACCGTCGAGGATCGCCATCTTCATGGCGGGCCGAGGTGGAAGCAGAGCTGACAAGCCGCGGACGTGGTGTCGAATAAGCCGACAACACTCGCGCAAGGACTCCTCCAGACCGAGATCGCCCGCCTTCGCTTTTAACACAAGGCGTAGCCTAACGGAGGACCCTCACAAAAAGTGAGTCGCAGGATACTAAATATCCCGCGCACACGAAGACACGATTGGGGAGATCGGTCCATCGAACACCGCAACCACACATCACTCTTCAGAATCGGCGAAATGAAGATAGCTCGCCAGACAGACTAGTCTTTGTTCCCTTACTTACAATAAGTGAACAAAAACAAGGGGGCAGGGATAGGCCGAGCTACTCTCAAATACGATCGAACAAAGAGAAACCATATTCGATCGGCTTCAAAAACATGCAGATGATCGAGACCGTCCGACGAAAATTACAAGTAAGAATTCCAATTCAAAACATGTCAATACTTTCAACACTCAGACAATCGGCCGGACGAACAAAAAAAAAATCGAAAGCAAATATACGCATACTCGAAAAAATTGCACACAAATAGTCAAAGGCGATCGCATATAATGCATTACGCGGAATAAGAGAAGAAGTATTTTATTCATAAACACAAGCTTCATACATTTCAAGGCCTGAAGGCATTACAACAAAAAAGTACAAGTTACAGAGGGAAAACAAAAAGCCTCTCAAAGCCCCGCCTGCTGGTCTTCGCCCTCGGGTCGCGGATCGGCTTGGGCATCGGCCTCGGGATGAATGAGTTTGCCGGTATACCAACTCAAGTCAATCCCGAGGTCGACCAAATCAAGGATCGGCAGAGAGAATTCTGGATGCAGAGGATGCTTGGAGACATAGGATCTGAAGCTTTCCATCAGAGGACCGGTCTCGACCCCTGCCTTTTTAGCAACTCGACAGCACAAGATAGGCCAAATAGTAAGCGAACTCGCCGACGTGCCCGACGTTAAGGTAGGGATCGACCTCGATCGCCTTCACCGCCCTTTCGAGATCCGCCGTCTTCTCGACCTCCGCTTGATTCGGCCGCCTTGGCAACATTCTCGCCCGGCCTTCTCCAGCTCTCTCTTCGCGCCTCCGGCTCACCACCGAGCCGATCCACCGCAGCCTTTCACCTTGGCCGCCTCCTCTGCGAAGCCTCGAGCTTCGACGAGTCTCCGTCTCCTTATTACTGGATCGATCGGCAGCTTCATTGGAGCGACTCAGCTCCCGCTTCAATCGATCCACGTCCTGCTTAGCCCGCTTGGCGGTCTCCTCATACTCTTTGTCCATCGACCGGATCCGGTTGGCATCCTCGATATTTCTGCTCCGGGCGGTCTCGAGCTCGCGATGGAGATGAGCGGTGAGGGTCGCCTCAAAATCCCGAGCACTGACGGCCATCGCCGCACTGAAGAGCCGTGGCAACGGCCGCCGCATGGCATCTCGAACGCCGACGAGCGATCGCGTCAAGGTCGGTCGCCCAAGCCTTGGGCAGGAAGTGATCGCTGGAGAACATAAGGTGGACTTCGATGTAACCTTGTGGAGCCTTGCTCGACAGAAATCCAAGACCATGGGGCGACGTCCGGTCGGCGAGGCGAACCTGCAGCAAACCAAGGAAATCAAGGAGTTAGCCCATACCATGCCTCTAATGCCCGACTCAGAAAGAAACTTTTAACCCACTCTTACCTATTGACCACTCGGGGTCACGTCCGAAAAAAGGCTTGCCCGGGGTGTCTCGCATCGGCGATCGCCATCTTCTTCGCCGAGCCCGGATGACCGGGTCCGGTGACCGTGGGCTTGGCGCGTAACGCTCCATCATCGGGATGGCGGAGATAGGAGCCGCAGCGACCGAGGCTCAAGAATCGATACGTCCGCCTCGAGATCGACGGACTCCGACCTCCGCCTCTTGCGGCGTTGAGCTGTTCCTCTCCTCGACCACCGGCTTGGCGACCGGCGCCTCGGTCTCACACGGGCGAGGTTGAGACGTCGTCGCAGAACGCGACTACCGCTTGCCCAAATTAAGGCGACCAAGAACTCCCAAGTCCGACATAGCTATCTCTCGCGAGGTTCGGCGATTCGGGAAAATAAGCCTCACAAAGAAAAGGTGCAAACAAGTTAGATAAAATAAAACAACATCTTGGAGACGATCGTCAAAGAAAGGAAACATCATTTAACCTCATACCTGGAACTTTCAAGTGACGAGGGTAGCAAAACAAACGAGCCCCCAACCGATGAGCTTCAGTACCAAGCGATCGAATGTCAATAAAGGAGTTCGGCAACGCACGAATACGCTCCCAAACGATCAAGAAATCAAATGGGAGGTCGCTGGTCGCTGGTACGAGAGGTCCTGCAAAAAGAAAACGAAATTAGATCAGTCCAAGACAAGCTCAATCAAAGGGAGAGTTTAAATCCTTACTCGGATTCCTCTCCCGGAAAATAGTGGGAATCTCCAACTCTTCATTCAGCCCTTCACTCAACGCCGATCGCCATGCCCCGCCGACCCAACACCATTTTGCTGTGTCGCCCGGTCTTATTCGCACGCCAAGAACCACTCTCCCGATTCGGCCTGGATATGATAACCGCGATCGTCCCTTTCAAGGCAGCCGCTTTAAACAAATAGTTCATCTCAGTAGCGCTAAGGTGACGAAATAACCGGTGACCGCCGAACAAGGTCAACGTGCAGATGATCTGCAGCCAAGCATTCGGCGTCGATTGAAGAGGCGCCAAATTCCAGCGATCAAATAGGAGGCGAGTGGCAACGGGAATCGCAGACCCGCCTCCATAATCATCTCGTTGACGGCGACCATATCTGGGGCGGTTGGTCGGCGCGCTCATTCTCCAAAGGCACGTGGAGGGAAACGTCAGAGGGGATGTGATATTTGGCCCTCCAGCGGCTCAGGTCATTCTTGGTCGCCGTACTCCGGATCTGGCCGAGAGTCCACGGAGACGGGACGGCGGCCTGGAAGACCGTCCAATTCACATGTTTGTAAGGGTGAGCGGCGGAGTAGGCCTCGAAATCGAATTCCGGGCAAGGTCCAGCGATCGTTTCCATCATCTGGGCAAAAGCCACATAGGAGGGGCCGAATCCGCTCTCTCTTTCCAAGGCCTCGCGCACCAGATCGTCTTCATCTACCGGCGAACCCCCCTGCTCCGCCGTCTCCGCCGTCCTCGCCACCTCGGCCTCGTTGAAAAGTTTTTCGAGTTCTTCGGGTGCAATCCCCGCTCGAATAGCTTCTGCGGCCGTCTCCATATCCACTCTAACGGGAACCTCCTCCTGCTCAGCAACGCGCGGCAATGGAAGAACTTCCGTCTCGAAGGTTTTCGATCCTCCGACATATTGGAAAGTAAAAATAAGGAGAAGGTTAAATTTAATCTTACCTAGGAAAAAGAAGAAGATCGGCACTCAAAGGCTCCAGAAATTTCTGCAAATTCGGCTATGGATGCTAAGGGCGCGTAAAAGTGAAGGAGAAGAAGCCCTCCTTTTTATAGATGGGAACGAGGGCCTAAGTGCAAAAAGGAGAAACCTCGGGATCGAATCGGAACCGTCACGTGGGGACGCATTAAATGCGGCCCTCGAATCCGCATACGCGTCTTTCGAGGGCACGCCCGGCTGTGTCCGACAAACCGTCGGATTCCCCAACGGCAAAGACGACGCGTGTCGGCCCGCTTGTGAAAGACCCGCCTTCTTTTCCCGCCGCTCCCGACGCGAAAGAAGGTCGCCCATATTTGAATTCAGATCGGCCGTCGTCCTAAACATCGGCGATCGCCAACGGTGCCACCTCACCCCGTGTTTTCAACATCAAGGCGAGCCGGGGCAATTGTTGTGCGACGATTAATTCGCGCGATAGGCGATCGGCGACCTCCCCGAAAAGTCAACCATAGAAGCCAAACTCCTGGACGAACACCTAAAGTCCGGCATAATATAGCGATCGCCTTTTGGTAACCAGTGATCGTCTTTTGATACTCGGCGATCGTCTTTGTCTAACGGATCGAGGCGATCGTCTCATGCCACGTGGGGATCCAGTCGTCACAAAGTCGTCGAAGACCGAATCTGGACGATGGCCCACCCGCGATCTTCATAGATACCAACAAAAAGGATCATCGACCCCACTGTCACCTACCGCACCTACCGACAAGGCCGCCGAAAGGTACGAAGTGGACCCTCCTCGGACAATGACTCGCGACGCGCGTGCCGGCTTCCCATCGTCCACCCACCGGCCTCCAACCGCAACCTCGACCTCAAAGGAACAGCCCACGTGACGGACGATCGGCCGCTTATTTTAATATAGAAAACGGCGATCGCCCGCGATCGCTGAGGGATCCCAACTACTTAGTCCCCTATAAATAGAGAACTCACCGCTGCGGCCAAAAAGAACGGATCCTACCACGAATTAAGTGCAAAATACACACCAAAGAGAGAACAAAAGGCTCTTTTGGCAAGCACTAACATATTCATAGTGACATTCACACACATTCATCATAAATTCCAAGCAAGAACTCACAGATTCATCCATCCTGGTTCTTCCTAAGAATCTACGCGCTCTAAAGCCTAGATAACTAGAAGCTTTTACACTCATTGTAATAGATTCTAACATTAATATTTGTACTCGACAGTATATTTATTAATAACATCTCGCGAGAGCATTCAAGCCCGGGACTAACAACCCCGGCAAATCTTGTGTTATCTATTTTCCCACGGAAGTGTTCTCGCATTTTGTTTGTTACTCGATCGTTCCAGCAATACTATCTCCGGATAATATTTTGGGTAACAACACCAGGCAAGCTGGGCGCCCACGACAAAGTAGACGGCGCACCGGGTTAGAATCATCAAGCACTACACGTAAGTCACACGTCTGTTCAAGTTGTCAGCAACGGGGACACAATCGAACCAAATGTCCCACCCCTCAAGAGGTAAACCAACCTCAAGCTCCAACGAGGCGTGCTAGGAAATGTTCAAAATGCGGAGCAACCGGACATACTAGACCCACTTGCCCAAACCAAACAGGCTAGAGGGTCCCCACCAAGGGACGATCGTGGTTAAGCTTTGTGTTGTTTTAATTCTTTTAGAATATTTTGTGTTTTTAAATTAGTATTTTCGCATGATTAAATTTTATTAATTAATCACTAGTATATACGATAAAATTATTGTAATGAATTAATATGTTAAAATGAGTTAATATTGTAATTTTAAGATTTTGTTGTAATATTTATTAAAGTTTAATTAATATAAAGGTAAGTGGGGGTAGCGGTGGGGGGATTATTAATAGGATTATGTTGTGGGCCATGTGGGTAGGAAAAATTGTTTGAAGTTGAAAATGGGTAAAAAAAATTGTTTATATTTTGGGTGGGTAAAATAAATTTATTGAAGTTGAAAATGGGTATTTCGAGTCTTCGACTCTTCTCCCGAAAAGAAAAATAGTACTCTATCGGGTCAGTTCTTTTTTTTTTTTTTTCTTTTTTTCTGAAAATAAGATGAGTTGACTTATCTTATATGTTTATTAAAAAAGTCGTGTTTGATATGCGATAATTGTATAGAGAAATGATACATCCATCCCCCAACCACACCCCATACACACTCGTGTTTTATAGAGTTGTACCGTATACTTTATAGATATAATATTATTATAATTATTTTATTTATAAAGATAGCGTAACTCTATAAAATAAAGCTCAGTGTGTATGAGATGCAGATGATGAGATTGTATCATTCCTTAATTGTATAAGCTAGTTTGTCAACGAGCATGTAGCTTATCGACAATAATATTAGACACATCAAAAATTTTATAGTAACCGATGTTTTTAGGTTGAATTTTGACCGTATAATATTTCGTAAAAATAATCTTAAAATTATCAAAATTATATTGCTAGATTCACATTAAAATATTTCTTTTATATTTTCTTTTTAAATATTTTTATGTCATTATATTTTGTGAAATAATTCATTAACAAAGATGAAACTAACATCAAATTAAAATGAAACGGATAAGTTAGGGCACTAGATTTTGTAGGTTACTTCTTTTGTGTACATCTTACCCTCCTCAGACCCTGCTCTGAACGGGATATAATGGGTATGTTTGGTTTGATTTTTTCTTCGTGGATTTGGCATCTTTTGGTTTCAAGAGATCAGATTTCGGAAGTAAATTGCAATTATATAACCAAATCTTGAAAGTAGACATAATTGATTGCTTTTTTTGAATTACCTCCTCCCTTTAGCATTTTTCTCTCATAATAATAATAATTATATATATATATATGAGTGGGTTCAGGTGAGAATGCAATTTAAGTTACAAAATTAGAATGAATTTCATCCATAGATTATGATAAATGATGGCCCAAATTTATTCTCACAAAAATTTGATTCTTATAATGCAATATTTTAATGCATCGATATTTTGATGCATATAATGCATATTTTAATACATTACAATTTTGATGCACGAAGTGCATATATTTTATGCATAATTAGTGTTGATAGCCCATTCGTCTTGGCATCCACGAAAGCGCTCCCAGCCAGCTCAACCGCCACGAGGGAGAGGACCATAAGGGAAAGAACCGGCCGTCGGACACACCGGCCGAGCAGAGCGACGAAAAGAGCCGACTGAGCACACCTCAAATTTTCACCCAGGCCCGCTAAGGACCGGACCGGGCAGAAACATCAGGGCCGGCCCGATGACCAGATCGGAATGGCCGACCAGGTACCAGAAAATATACTCAGACCACAATCATGATATGACCGATCAGAGCAACGGGAAACCCGAAGGCCGACCCCAGAATCGGCCACAACGGATAAGTATTGCCAAAGGCATAAAGAACAGGCAAGCAGGACATGCGGAACAGGCACACATGCCAGTTAATGCTTACTGTCCTCCCTCTTCCCAAAGCAGTCCCCAAAGGACGCCACGTGTCTGAGGCACGCTCTCCCTCTGACATGTGTTTGGAAGCATTCCCAAACACGCTCCAGCTGCCGTCCGATAATTGGCCCAAATTCTCTCTATATATAAAGAATGTAGGAAGAGAAAGGACTTTTGGAATTTATCAAAAAATAGATAAGAGAGAGAAAAAAAGAAGATTTGTAATAAGCAAGAAAAAAAATAGACCGACTTAAATACTCCAGCTCGGCCCTATCCAAAAATACGATCATTAATAAAATTTAATGATCCCATTTATTTCATCTTTTTTATTGTTTTCTACGTGGCTTCGATCCATTCGTCCAAATTAGCACACATGTGTAAGAATATTATTATTCTAATAATTCTTCCTCGTAAATATAGTCATTAGTAGGATAATAATTTTCATATTAAAAATGCAAATTCATTACGAACGTTACAAGTTGAGAATTAAGAACATCATCATTAGCCTTGATGGATGGTTAATATTATATGATTTGATGATTTGGTCCTCTCTCTACCTATATGTAACAACCTAATTCATTTAAAGGTTGTAAGTAAGAAGAAACATGTTATCATACAAACACATATACTCAAGTGGCTTATAGGCAAAGAGGGAGAAACCCCATCATCATACATTCGATCAGGTAGAATCTATTCAATCTGTTTACATCCTAATAGCTGGAGGTATGTCAATCTAATTACAAATTTGTGATAATCATGTCATTCAAGATCTTGGGATTATGTCATGTTTAAATTCATCTAATAACATGACGTTGACCGAATCAGCCGTCAACAATTAGTACAAAACTCATGCATATTCTGTTGATGACTAATTTGGTCAACGTCACGTTGATCTGGACGAATGGATCGAAGCCACGTAGAAAACAATAAAAAGATGAAATAAATGGGATCACTAAATTTTATTAATGACCGTAATTTTGGATAGGTCCGAGCTGGATTATTTAAGTCGGTCTATCTTTTTTGCTTGCTTATTACAAGTCTTCTCTTTTTCTCTCTCTTATCTATTTTTTGATAAATTACAAAAGTCCTTTTTCTTTCTGCATTCTTTCTATATATAGAGAATTTGGGCCAATCATCGGGCGACAGCTGGAGAATGTTTGGGAATGCTTCCAAACACTTGTCAGAGGGAGAGCGCGCCTCAGACACGTGGCGGCCTCTGGGGACCGCTTTGGGAATGGGGAGGACAATAAGCATTAACTGTCCTGTGTGCCTGTTCCGCATGTCCTGCCTGCCTGTTCATCATGTCGATGGCAATACTTATCCGTTGTGGCCGATTCTGGGGTCAGCCCTTGGGTTTCCCGCTGCTCTAATCGGTCATATCACGATTGTGGTTTGGAGCATTTTTGCTGGTACCTGGCGGCCCTTCCGATGCGGTCATCGGGTCGGCCCTGTTGTTTCTGTAACATCCCCAAAACCATATGGGAATATTACACGCCGTAGACCCTTTCCACAAGGATCTACCAGGCTAAACATCCGTAAACAACCAAATGCTTGCCCGACCAGGGTCAAACAATAAAATGATACAGACCGATGTGGTCACTTACACGTGAATACACAGACCGATGAGGTCACACAACCCAATCGATAAAACTGACTTAAATAACATTACCCACACAGGGGTTGAAATACAATACGGAAAGACCGAAATCAACTCGACAACACAACAAAAATCAAAATAACTCTCGACTCATGATTAGTATCGTAGCTCGTCATCCTCTTGTGCCAATCTGTGATCGCTCCCCGACCTGCATGTACTGACGCAAAGCAGACATCCACCCCCGATTACTCGGGGTTAGTAAAACTCCACTGTTTTACTAGTGCAAGTATCAAACCATACGAAATGTAACAAGCAAATAGCAACTACGAATTTAATACGGAAATCAATTATCAAAATGTTCCCGAGAAGTTTTAGAATTTCGAACTCAAATAAGAGATATTTGAAAAGGAACACATCATCTCGGGGATTTTTAAACCAAAAATTCTTTTGGACCTCGAGTCCCAATTTACAAAACCTTTTCTTAAACATTAAGGGCCTTAACCCAGAACTTGTTTCATAATTCAACAGTTTACAATACCGGAAACATTTCCATAAATCTCGTGGGGCTCGGCCCAACATTCTTTCTTAAAACTTTTCCTTTAAAAACTTTGATTTGAAAGTATCATGCTCATGACACCGTGATCCACTGTCACGTGTCTCCGTAGGTTCAACAACCCGCGCGGACTACATCAAGCACAATTAAACAAACATAATCAATTCCGACACCGTGATCCACTGTCACGTATCTCCGTAGGTTCAACAACCCACACGGACTATTAACCAAACATAACCAATCCCGACACCGTGATCCACTGTCACGTGTCTCCGTAGGCATAACAACCCGCACGGACTATATCAATCACAACAATCACAAACACAGTCCTAACACCGTAGTCCACTGCCACGTGTCACCGTAAGCCCCGTCGAGCTCACCCGGTTGGACGCACTGTGTCCGAAACTCATGGTCCACTGCCATGCGTTATCGTAGGCCTCGCTGTATCAAAGACGATTGGACCTCGCACCTCACTAAGTTCTGATCCCGTAGTCCACTGCCACGAATCCTCGTAGGTCCCGTCGAACCAACACGAGTGAACTTAGCGGTCACACACATATTCACATTCACATTACATACAACAATGAGCACAATTAATCAATCACCTTGATCACCACAAAATCGTACATTGCACGCACATAACACAACCTCGACACTCGCAACAACTATCATCAATCAACGACATTTAACCAACATAACACACATTCGGTACACAATACATTGAACAACCACGTGTACAACCATCTCATATGTACATCGCAATCCTGCACAAATGGCACAACGCCTAACACGGATACCAATATATCACTATTATCACAAAGCCTTCAAATTTCGGAAAACACAACCTACTCAAACGGAACATATTTACGAGGCAAGCAAAATCGTCATACATATCATACGTAATTACTAGTCACAAGATACAAGTCGTATAATAAGATACTTGCCTTAATAACCGCTACCAAACGCTCCAAGAACACGGTTCGATCGGAAGCTCGGACTCAAGAAGACAACGAACGGAAGGGTTCCGACTCGAGTACTTCACAAGAATTCGACCCTAACAACATATAATCAATAAATCATCGATCATACAAGGAAGAATAATCGTAGAACGCCCGAAAACCCCTCTATGACATTTTATCGGACACCTTCAAGGCGTCGATCAAGAACTCGACCAAAACAACGAATCGATACGATCCAACCATGGAATAACAAGGGAAATGATATAATACATCTAAATATTCATCAATACATCATAATCCTAAGTTAAATCGGATTAATCGGACGAAACAACCAAAACACCCAAATTCCCAAAAACTAGATTTCTAGGAAATCGACCCGATCAGTAGATCGGAGGATGTTATAGGATGGATGATTGATGATATGAAACTCAAAACTTCATGGATTAATTGTATAACAACATCCTTCCATGATTCCAACACCTCCAAGCGGAAGAGAAGGAAAACCGAGTGAAATGGTCAAGAAAACGCCGCTGTGCCTTAAATAGGGATCACGGCCGTTACGTATGTAACCGGCCATGGCTTACGACGTAATCGCCATGGCCGAACGCACTACCCGAAATGCGGAAGCGTTACGCACGTTACGGCCAGTGGCCTTACGACGTGAATCGCCTTACGACGAATCGCCTTACGTGACGAATCGCCGATCACTACCGCACGTTACTCGGCCGTGGCTCGCCCGAGCATGCCCGCCATGACTCGCCGGGACCAACTCCGACGGCCCGAACGACTCAAACCCGAACTCGAGTACGAATCGAAGATACGGTTACGAAGTACTCGCAAAGACGAATCCGAGCACTAAGAGAACACACGATTCCGACCACCCAAAGGCTCGAAATTCGACAACGGAAAGTAATTACCCCAAACTTTGGGAAATTACGAAAATGGCCCAAAACGCCCGAAAATCACGATACGTGATCGAAACACCAAGACAAAGCTCGCAACATGAATATTAACATTAAATGAACTTACGAGAAAGTCGAAACAACAGTTTCGGACGAGATTCGCAAGAATCGAACTCAAGTGCGGAAAAACCGCTAAAAAGCACGGAACTTAACAAAACGACACCGAAACGAACTCGGATGACAAAAAGTGCAGAATTAATCATTCTCAGAATGACGAAACGGTCATGAGAGAGTCGTCAAAATGGACTCCGGCCGAAAAAAAGAAATTTACCAAAAATCGAAAATTGCGGATATTACATTCTACCCTCCTTAAAAGAAGTTTCGTCCCGAAACTTAAAACAAGTAGGGAGAAGGAATATCCCGCCGGAAAAACTCAACTAGATACACAAGAATCACGTAACTCATGCCCAATGGAGAAACGTTACAAGCAACGCAACGGAATATACGGCGTGAAAACACACTCCACGACGACCAACACGACGCCACCGGTAGAGACATAATAAAATCAACAAGTGACAAGCTTCATCAAACAGATAATACAATCGAGTCGATTATCTGAACAATCACAAAACACAACGAACAAAAATCAATACGATTGACCAACCCAACAGTTCATCAATCAAAACGCGAGCCAAACGCTGAACAAATACGGAATTCCACCGCCCAAGGGTTGGAAGACCGAAACGAGACTAATCTCGAACTTAAGGGAATTACGAAGGAGTCTGAACATTCAACAATCACGAAACGAGATCAACAAAAACCGATCAATCAAACGATCGAACCACAACGATCGAGACAACAAAAATCGAACAATCACGTTCGAATCACGAAGAACAATAAAATTCAAACAACAACTCCAAGGTTCACATCTCGACTCGAGACAATATATATTCCGGTGAAAACAACATGTGCCTTCACATAAGATCCACAGGAAAGGGAATAGAAATTGAAAAATTACAACAACAAACGAGTTATTCCGAAACAATACCACGCTCGTTTGATCAACAAAAGCAAGAGGCAGGACAAGCTCAGAAAATGTCAACGAACATAAACTAGTTGTGAGTCGAAAATACGAAGTTCAAAATCCGATCCACTTGAATAAAAGAACTAATAAAACCGAAAGATGTTACTTAACAAGGTTCACAAGAATCGAACCGGACTTAAATGTCACAAATGATAACCAGATCGACCCAAAACAAGATCACACTGCTCGAACGATTTAAACCGAAATACGTAACAAGTCCAAAGTATCAACAAACACGAGCGAGTCGATAGACTCGAGAAAGAGGAAATACAAGTCAAAACGATACGGGCATTACATTCGACCTCTTATAAAAGAAATGTCGCTCCCGCAACTCACAACAACCGGAGTAAGGTGACAACACAAAAGCAAACGCAAACATCTCCCATGGGCCTCTCGTGAGCCGAGCCTCATATCTCAGATCAAGTTCGCGCCCAAAGACTCGGAACCCAACTCGCAAAACCGGATCTGTGACGAGAAAAATAATTGGTACGTGCATGCCCTCAAAGACACCACGGTTGAAACACCTCGGCTCGGCATACCGAAAATACAACCGCTAGGTACAATGGAATATAACGCCGCAAAACAACAAACCGGAGATGCCAACTTGGCACAACAAAGAATCATAACATATATCATATACAACGATTACCATCGTAAAATAATACACACAAACACTACAGCAACGACGTTATCGTTCGGCGACCTTAACGGCCCGAACAATGACTAGCACACAATTACAAACATCATGAAACAATCACACATGTACACAAACGTACAAACCCAAGCTTTAATACCACACAAAGTGCGATAACACGCAAGCCGCCACGAAATGACAACATTAAAAATCGTCATCACACCTCCCACAAAGGGCTAACAAACATATGCGTGGCGAACGACTCAACGTTCACCACCAATTCAATCACAATTCGGAGGGCTAACACCCTAACAACAATACCAACATCATACACACCTTCTCCGACCACAAGCAGGAAATGATGGGTTTTTTTTTTTTTTAAAAAAATGAAAACCACCTTTTGAAAATAATTTAGGAAAAACACCGGTTGATCTTGAGTATCACGTTTCAAAAAAAAATACAAACGGGAAACATCGTTATCGAGACTTTGGAGAACCATTTCGCATTTGATAAAAATGAGGACACTTTCTTTTCGTGAAAAACTTTCGGAAATATTCGACCCTCGGGTCTAAGTAAAAGTATTTCTAAAACGTTGGAAATATCTCAAAACATTTTGGTCCTCGAGGTAGAAGAATTTTGAAACATATTGTGGCACCTTGGATGTACCACGAGAAAATAATTCATTTTAAACGTACGTCTCAAAATTTATTTCTAGGATACTCAAGGTTTTCAAAGATAATTCAATGGACTAGAATGCCCAAAAATCTCAGGTAATTACCCAGAACATTATAGCGATGTGGGTCCCGCGCCGGAACCCACCAGGATAAAAACCATTTACAAAATACTAAATACCGTCATGAGAATTTCGCCAAAACGATCAAGGCCATAACGCCAAAACCTCGGTTACGGGAATCGATTTTCAAAATAAAACTCAGTCGGTAAAATACCGAAAGCCATTACAAAAGAACTCACGCAGCGGAAAAAAAATACAGTCCCACATGCACAATCCAATTGAATACGTCTCACAGCATCTAGTTTAAACATATAACAAAACCATTCCTCGGAGTTTCTCACGAACTCAATCGTCGATACCTTATTCGAAACCCAACAAGGTTCTCAATTTTCACACCATACCACCCCTCACAGTGGTTCAAAGGTAAAACAACAATAGGCCCAGTTTTATACATATACTATATGTCACACGTATTAAATACAACTATATTCACAACACCGTGCAAATAAAATTATGCACCGCAATTAACTCATTTAGATACAATCATGATACACAGGTACTTCGCATAAAAGAGGAGACTTACGTCCACAGGCCGCACGGAGATGACGGTCGCCCATGATACTAATCTCATCCGACAACATATCCGACACGTTGTGACTACGCACAACTCAACTTGTCACCTGACGACTCGAACGACAAGACAACACATTACTCGACAAACCACGACTCGACTCGACCCGACAGCCTAGGTTTCCGCAACCTAAGCTCTGATACCATAATTGTAACATCCCCAAAACCATATGGGAATATTACACGCCGTAGACCCTTTCCACAAGGATCTACCAGGATAAACATCCGTAAACAACCAAATGCTTATTCGACTGTGGTCAAACAATAAAATGATACAGATCGATGTGGTCACTTACACGTGAATACATGCACCGATGAGGTCACACAACCCAATCGATAAAGCCGACTTAAATAACATTACCCACACAGGTTGAAATACAATACAAATAAGATCAAATCAACTCGACAACACAACAAAAATCAAAATAACTCTCGACTCATGATTAGTATCGTAGCTCGTCATCCTCTTGTGCCAATCCCGTGATCGCCTCGACTGCATGTACCGACGCAAACAGACATCCACCCCGACATTTCTGGGGTTAGTAAAACTCCACTGTTTTACTAGTGCAAGTATCAAACCATACGAAATGTAACAAGCAAATAGCAACTACGAATTTAATACGGAAATCAATTATCAAAATGTTCGAGAAGTTTTAGAATTTCGAACAAAAATAAGAGATATTTGAAAAGGAACACATCATCACGGGGATTTTTAAAGCAGAAATTCTTTTGGACCTCGAGGCCCAATTTACAAAACCTTTTCTTAAAAATTAAGGGCCTTAACCCAAAACTTGTTTCATAATTCAACAGTTTACAATACAGGAATTTTTTCCATAAATCTCGTGGGGCTCGGCCCAACATTTTTTCTTAAAACTTTTCCTTTAAAAACTTTGATTTGAAAGTATCATGCTCATGACACCGTGATCCACTGTCACGTGTCTCCGTAGGTTCAACAACCCGCACGGACTACATCACGCACAATTAAACAAACATAATCAATTCCGACACCGTGATCCACTGTCGTGTCTCCGTAGGTTCAACAACCCACACGGACTATTAACCAAACATAACCAATCCCGACACCGTGATCCACTGTCACGTGTCTCCGTAGGCATAACAACCCGCACGGACTATATCAATCACAACAATCACACACATGTCCCGACACCGTAGTCCACCGCCACGTGTCACCGTAAGCCCCGCCGAGCTCACCCGGTTGACGCACCGTGTCCGAAACTCATGGTCCACCGCCATGCGTTATCGTAGGCCTCGCTGATCAAAGACGATTGACCTCGCACTCACTAAGTTCTGATCCCGTAGTCCACTGCCACGAATCCTCGTAGGTCCCGTCGAACCAACACGAGTGAACTTAGCGGTCACACACATATTCACATTCACATTACATACAACCATGAGCACAATTAATCAATCACCTTGATCACCACAAAATCGTACATTGCACGCACATAACACAACCTCGACACTCGCAACAACTATCATCAATCAACGACATTTAACCAACATAACACACATTCGGTACACAATACATTGAACAACCACGTGTACAACCATCTCATATGTACATCGCAATCCTGCACAAATGGCACAACGCCTAACACGGATACCAATATATCACTATTATCACAAAGCCTTCAAATTTCGGAAAACACAACCTACTCAAACAGAACATATTTACGGAGGCAAGCAAAATCGTCATACATATCATACGTAATTACTAGTCACAAGATACAAGTCGTATAATAAGATACTTGCCTTAATAACCGCTACTAAACGCTCCGAAGAACACGGTTCGACGGAAGCTCGGACCCCGAAGAAGACAACGAACGGAAGGGTTCCGACTCGAGTTCTTCACAAGAATTCGACCCTAACAACATATAATCAATAAATCATCGATCATACAAGGAAGAATAATCGTAGAACACCCGAAAACCCCTCTATGATATTTTATCGGACACCTTCAAGGCGTCGATCAAGAACTCGACCAAAACAACGAATCGATACGATCCAACCATGGAATAACAAGGGAAATGATATAATACATCTAAATATTCATCAATACATCATAATCCTAAGTTAAATCGGATTAATCGGACGAAAACAACCAAAACACCCAAATTCCCCAAAACTAGATTTCTAGGAAATCGACTGATCAGTAGATCGGAGGATGTTATAGGATGGATGATTGATGATATGAAACTCAAAACTTCATGGATTAATTGTATAACAACATCCTTCCATGATTCCAACACCTCCAGCCATGGAAGAGAAGGAAAACCGAGTGAAATGGTCAAGAAAAACGCCCGGGCCTTAAATAGGCCGATTGCCGCCGTTACGACGTAATCGCCATGGCTTACGTAACCCGCCATGGCGAACGCATCCGCTGGAAATGCCGGAGCGTTAAATGCGTTACCGCCTGTGGCCTTACGACGTAATCGCCTTACGACGTAATCGCCGATCACTACCGCACGTTACTCGGCCAGGGTCGCTCGCCCGAGCATGCCCGCCATGACTCGGCCGACCAACTCCGACGGCCCGAACGACCCAAACCCGAACTGAGTACGAATCAAGATACGGTTACAAAGTACTCGCAAAGACGAATCCGAGCACTAAGAGAACACACGATTCCGACCACCCAAGGCTCGAAATTCGACAACGGAAAGTAATTACCCCAAACTTTGGGAAATTACGAAAATGGCCCAAAACGCCCGAAAATCACGATACGTGATCGAAACACCAAGCCAAAGCTCGCAACATGAATATTAACATTAAATGAACTTACGAGAAAGTCGAAACAACAGTTTCGGACGAGATTCGCAAGAATCGAACTCAAGTGCGGAAAAACCGCTAAAAAGCACGGAACTCAACAAAACGACACCGAAACGAACTCGGATGACAAAAAGTGCAGAATTAATCATTCTCAGAATGACGAAACGGTCATGAGAGAGTCGTCAAAATGGACTCCGGCCGAAAAAAAGAAATTTACCAAAAATCGAAAATTGCGGATATTACAGTTTCTGCCTGGTCTGGCCTTTAACGGACCTGGGTGAAAATCCGAGTCATGCCCGGTCGGCTCTTCTTGTCGCTCTACTCGGCCGGTTTGTCTGAATAGTCCGTCTAAATTCATCATCATCGGGAACGCAAAGTCGACTCTGAAATCTCAGAACTCCATCATCTTGTATCACGAATCCTGGGGCTTTTCCTTTCTTTACTTCGTCACATGACCGAAGGATCAGAGAATCGTTCGACTGCTTAGATTTGATTTCCTCGACTAGTGACGAAGCCGGCCCATCACATATAGTTGCCCTTGAATTCCTGGTGACCATACTTCATCCCTTCGCGGATCGGTTCCGTTGAATCTCGGTTTGGGACATAAGTGCTTCTGTAACACCCCAGGCCAGGAAATATTACGGCGCCGTGGGCCGCGATGGAACCCACAAGGTGAAGGAAATTTTCGCAAACATTTACAAAACGCCCAAGAGGCTAACGACGGTATTATCTATTAAAAACATTCAAGATTTATAAAATCCATTTATCAAAAACCATCGTAAAAACTCATTTGAAATCGCAAGGCCAAACGGCCGACACGCAAAAGTTTAGAAAATGATTTCCAAAGTAACCTCAGTTACCGGATACCAAAAGAGCATTTCAAAATACTCACGCAGCGGAAAAAGACCAACCATAAAGATACTCTAGCAGCGGAATACAAGAACCAATCAAGAAACTCAATGGAAATAAACATGTCCTAGCCAGTATCCTCCGGGAAGCTCATCTCTTCACGACCGCTACAAGCTCGATACTCCAAGAACCTAAAAAGAAATCCTGACGGGTAAGCCATAATATCCAACAATGATAACCGTCACAAAACATTAATAATTACATACCAATGAGAATACAACATAAGAATACGACCAACGTAGTCTTACCGCCATAACTTTACTTAATCACGTAATTCATCAGAAAAACCATTGTCACAGTTTCACATCTCGTACTCGATTAACCAATAAACTCGAATATAATATCTGTATTGTACCTCAAACAATACTCAAGATCCTCAAACTATCATAACCAATTCACGATACGGAAATCTACCATTTCGACCAATACGATCCATCGAATAATATCATCAAATCCCAAGACAGAACCGATTGTCCACCAAAGACAAGACCAAAGAAAATATGGAACATACCTCGAGATATGATGTGCCACGATAATCATATCAGTCTAATCCGAAATACGAACAATGCAATACGGACAAGGTCCTAACACAAGACCTACAAATGCATACTCATATGACAACGTCAATATGCTCAAAAACAATAACAACTATGTATACTCAATGGAAATCCCATGATCCAGCGCCCTCAGCATAGATCCCAAGATGATCCTACAAGATCAACACGAGGTGGATAACCAACAATATACATATGCACAACAATAACACAATACTGGGTAATCCAACGATCCAGCGCCCTCAGCATAGATCCCAAGATGATCCCGTCGGACCAACACGAGGTGGAAAAACCCGTCCAATGATCCAGCGCCCTCAGCATAGATCCCAAGATGATCCCGTCGGACCAACACGAGGTGGACATCCGATCCAGCGCCCTCAGCATAGATCGCGCGATCCCATCGGATCAACACAACATAAACAACATAATATGCATACACATATGCAAAACATTATGTTCATCATCATGAACAACGCAACATGAACGACAATATGACAAATCAATTAAGACGACCTCATGTTCGACAACATGAATGATGATACGCATGATCAAATCACTAACTCTAACTGAATCGATATAAGATACTGCTTGAGTCCTTCGGGAGAAATCTCGATATCAAACCATCACCGACGATTATCCTCAATGCTCGGCGATCCAATCGAACAATGAACTATAGATACTCATATCCTCGTCTTTACCATAATGTAACCTTGATACTCGAACATACCAATAACTGAGATACGCATATACATTATGATTTATCTCCCAGAATCGAAAGAACGATATGCGATCCGAATACCCAGAGTTCACATAATAATCATCGCTATATGCATTATAAACGAAATGAAACTGAAACCATTCATTAAATATTATAACTGAGCAAGTAATAACTTGCCTCGATACCGATACGATGATGATGAAGCCGCTACCAGTCACAATGCCTTCGTCTACGAGCTCCTCGGCCCCGACCGAAGCAATTCACGAACATACTCGAACATGACCGCAACACACGGTTATAATCACCGATCAATAAACTCAACCTATCGAAGAAATCAAATAACACATATCCGATAACAATCAACAACCGACAAAACTAACCAATCGAACTCAACGGTTCAACACAATCTCGAATAAACGCAGTCAGAACAAACCAAGTCAAACCATCACGAATTCATAACCGAAACAGAATATATTACCCTGCCTATTGACTTAGCGCACGTTAATCTTTTACCGTAGCGTGCGCTAAGTTGTTCCCGATATCGTGCGCTAGCCAGTAGGCTTAGCGTGCGCTAATAACGTGCAGTTACATGCATTTCGGATACCGATCAACATCTGGAGATTATCAAAGACTCTAAGTGATTCTGAATCATGTTCATAGCTATCAAACAACGAAATCCAATATCCTTTAACATATAGGTAATCATCCGACTTTTAATTCAAGTCATATATTCATATTTCATCTTTTTTAATATCAACAATCTAAACACCAAGAACTCATAATCATGCCATGTTCACCATCATATGAAGGAACCAACAACAACAACATCACAGATCCGAATTGAAGGAAGATATTATCCAACATATCTCTTTGAAGATAACAACACATTCGAAACCATCCAATTCATATCAATATATTCATATCAACAATAACATTATCATGATCCGGTAATCCAATTCATAATCATACTTATCAACTTGTTTATATGATAATCATCAGCTCAAGAACATCATATGCAATCCAAAACGAAATCTCAAAGTGATGAGTAATTAGCTTTTTGAAGGAATGGATTGATTTCCAAGGTTGAATCCATTTCCAAGAATCACCAATGATTTCAAGCTTCAAACGTTGTTATGGATGATTAACTTCACCTTAATCCAGTGTTTGGAACCTCAAATATATCCCAACTCTCTCTCTCTCTCGGCTGAAATAAGAAAGAATGACGAAATGCTTCTCAAAGACCCTACATCCCTTTTATAATATTCATTATTAGCGTGCGCTAACATCTCATGTTTAGCGTGCGCTACCGCCTAGCGTGCGCTAATCGACTTTGTTAGCGTGCGCTATCAGCCCGAGGCTCGCCTTGCTTCGTAAACTAACTTACGTACGTAATGCCCATGCATTAACGTACGTAAAACATCCTGCTTAGCGTACGCAAGTCATTTACCTTAGCGTGCGCTAATACCAGTTGACTTGCTACAGTCTACACCTACCACGAAGATGCCCGTGACCCCACAAGTCGAAATCAACCAATAAATCCAAGATTCCCTGTTGACCGATATATGGTTAGCGTGCGCTAATCAACATGAATTAGCGTGCGCTAACACTACATTACAACATCCGTTGACTTATCAGAACGTGCGCCGAAGGTGGCCTGGTCCACGCGTAGATTCCTTCTGATCTGACTGCATTAGCGTGCGCTACATTCTGCCTCTAGCGTGCGCTAACCATGAACGATAGTGTGCGCTATACTTGACCATTAGCGCGCGCTAGTCAGGCTATACTTAGCCATTTCCAACTCTTCTCGTCCAACATCTCAACATACAGAATACGAACATACAACATACTGAATACATATACTTCTTAAATGTAATTGTCAACCAAGTATGACAATTATACCAATACAGATGTCTCAGTCCTTTATTTATTTTATCCCTAATGTACAGATTCCACGTTGTACAATATAACTCAGATAAAATAATATCAAACAACAGTAGTAGAAATTCCGGATATTACATTCTACACCACTTAAAATAAGTTTTGTCCTCGAAACTTGCAATCCGTCATAAGACAAACAAACATACCGTTCAGCCAAAATATTCCGAAACCATCACGACAACAATCAATCGTCATTATTACCGAATAACCAAAATAGCATACTCATATATGCGCCAAGTCGACAATCTCCTGAGATACTAGTAAGTGACTTCACTGTAAAGCCTCAACACGCTTACAATAACAATTCCATAAGTCCCAACCAAATATATCATCGTCGGATGAAATAATCTGTCCGAATCAAATCCTGTCTGCCTGATTACATAATCAAGTCCCAATTCCGATAAGACGAATAATACAAAATACATCTGCAAAACAACTGCCCAAAACAATGACACGAATTCCGAAACATCAACACAAAATCCGAACGCTCAGATGATCACCAACAATGATCAACAATCAATCGAATTTATCATCGACATGATAATTTCCAATATGACCAACCAGAGGTCAAAACACAATCGAGAATATCATCAACGTGATAAACTCCAATATTACCAACGAACGATCAACGAAATTCGAGAATACCTTCACACGGTAAACTCCAACACGATCAACACAGAAATACAGAAACAGATATACGAAAGAATAACATTCTCAAAACGACAAATCAATCACGTACAATAGATCTCAATAAACATACCCAACTGGCGAACATTTCCCTCGGCATACGAACAACGAATCGCAAATCAACGAACATACCAATTCATACAAGGAGTGGGAACGACCACTCAATATCCAAAACAACCAGCATGGGGTCACCATCCCTAAATTTACACTTACAAAGAAATCATTCAAAGATCACTATGGTAAGATTGCGCTACTACCACACCAATGGAATCACATAGCACATACGTCCCGGTTTTACAAAGTCCAAAGTTCCAAAATTACATCCTGCACATGAATCTACAACACGCAGTATATTTCTCTTATCCGATAAATCAATCGATCATCCTTGCATAACCAAACGACCATACCAAAGTTCGGATCCCTATTCATCATTCCACATTGATATATTATCCAGTTCGTGAGTCACACTCACAATTTCACCACGATATGCATTATGCACTAAATGCGTATGTACATCAATCACATTTTCAAGACCAGTTTGAAATCATATAATCTTGTCACGAAGACAAATTTTCGAAAATTCTTTCAAGAGTTTGAAAACTCAAAACATAAATTTTCGTAAGACCACGAAATCAATTTTAAAAATTAAATCGGCTCGCTGGTGCCAAGTTCTCGATAAAAATTCTTTTCGAATATACGCGATTAAATAAAATGGAATTTATGCAAATGCTTGACCACAACCATACTCCTGTATACCAATTCGGCTCGTCACAATCCACTGACATTCCAACGGAAACCACACGATCGAGTTCCAAAACCTCAATATATAGAATCCGATAAAAACTCCTTTTCCACACATGATTCGTATCGTCAACCATTTACCCATTCTGGATCACCTCAAATATGATATGACAAAACGTTGAAAAAAATCAAGCAAATCAAACACGGCGAAATACTTCTCGAGAGGTTCCATTTGAACAAGTAAACCAAAGCCTCGAAAGGCGGAAATAACATAAGTAAACGATTGGTAAAGTGTTTTACAGATCTCGGGAGTTTTAGAAAACAGGAAAGTCTTTTGAAACATTAGGGTCTCAGCCCGTATTTTGTTTCGCATTACAAGAAGTTTAAAAAGTAGAAAACCCTTTACGGACCCCAAGTCCTGAGTTATAAAACCATTTCAAAATCGATTGGGTCTCGACCCAAAAAATCATTTTCCGTAAAACATCCGTAAAACATTCATTTTGAAAGGTATCATTTTCAAATGATCAAAAGCAGTTCATATAACTCAAAATGAATTAACATGCTACATGTTCTTCTCAACCATACACAATATTTCTCCCAGATGCACAATTCCGTTCCAAAATCTAACCAACATACTGATTTCAAAAATCATAGTTTCTCAAGATCATCAATCCTGTCCCAATTCTGTCATCTCATTCTGTAACGCATAATGTCTGTAACGCATATTATCTTTCTGAATCTCAAAACGTATCAACTTAGAATGGCAATAAATCTCAATGCAATTCAAAAATCCAAATACTTACAGATCGTGAAGCCGACGATTCCCCGAGATACTAGCACATGTCTCGACTCAAGAAAATACTCGACACAGATATTTTCAAAACACACGTTTGCAAACTCAGTTCGACTTAAGAACACAATACATCTCATTCCAGAGAATCTCGTTAACACTATTTGGAAAAGTTATAACAAGCCCAGTACGATACTGGCAAATCCGATAACGCACAAGCCTGAGTGAACAACAAAGACTCACGGCTCTAGTATTTGTCAATCGACAACTCGAATGACGCGACAAAAGCACGACCCAACTCGACCCAAATGCCTAGGTTTTCTCAACCTAAGCTCCGATACCATATTCTGTAACACCCCCAGAGCCGACCGGAAATATTACAGCGCCGTGGGCCCCGCGATGGAACCCACAAGGCTGAAGGAAATTTTCGCAAACATTTACAAAACGCCCAAGAGGCTAACGACGGTATTATCTATTAAAAACATTCGAAGATTTATAAAATCCATTTATCAAAACCATCGTAAAAACTCATTTGAAATCGCAAGGCCAAACGGCCGACACGCAAAAGTTTAGAAAATGATTTCCAAAGTAACCTCGTTACGAGATACCAAAAGAGCATTTCAAAATACTCACGCAATGGAAAAGACCAACCATAAAGATACTCCAAAGAATGGAATACAAGAACCAATCAAGAAACTCAATGGAAATAAACATGTCCTAGCCAAGATCCTCCTAGGAAGCTCATCTCTTCACGACCGCTACAAGCTCGATACTCCAAGAACCTAAAAAGAAATCCCACAACGGTCACCATAATATCCAACAATGATAACCGTCACAAAAATTAATAATTACATACCAATGAGAATACAACATAAGAATACGACCAACGTAGTCTTACCGCCATAACTTTACTTAATCACGTAATTCATCGAAAACCATTGTCACAGCTTTCACATCTCGTACTCGATTAACCAATAAACTCGAATATAATATCCGTATTGTACCTCAAACAATACTCAAGATCCTCAAACTATCATAACCAATTCACGATACGGAAATCTACCATTTCACCAATACGATCCATCGAATAATATCATCAAATCCCAAGACAAGAACGATTGTCCACCAAAGACAAGACCAAAGAAAATATGGAACATACCTCGAGATATGATGTGCCACGATAATCATATCACCTAATCCGAGATCGAACAATGCAATACGGACAAGGTCCTAACACAAGACCTACAAATGCATACTCATATGACAACGTCAATATGCTCAAAAACAATAACAACTATGTATACTCAATGGAAATCCCATGATCCAGCGCCTCAAAGATAGATCCCAAGATGATCCTACAAGATCAACACGAGGTGGATAACCAACAATATACATATGCACAACAATAACACAATCTTGGGTAATCCAACGATCCAGCGCCTCAAGATAGATCCCAAGATGATCCCGTCGGACCAACACGAGGTGGAAAACCCGTCCAATGATCCAGCCTCAAGATAGATCCCAAGATGATCCGTCGGACCAACACGAGGTGGACATCCGATCCGGCGCCCAAGATAGATCGCGCGATCCCATCGGATCAACACAACATAAACAACATAATATGCATACACATATGAAAACATTATGTTCATCATCATGAACAACGCAACATGAACGACAATATGACAAATCAATTAAGACGACCTCATGTTCGACAACATGAATGATGATACGCATGATCAAATCACTAACTCTAATCAATCGATATAAGATACTGCCCCGAGTCCTTCGGGAGAAATCTCGATATCAAACCATCACCGACGATTATCCTCAATGCTCGCGATCCAATCGAACAATGAACTATAGATACTCATATCCTCGTCTTTACCATAATGTAACCTTGATACTCGAACATACCAATAATCGAGATACGCATATACATTATGATTTATCTCCCGTAATCGAAAGAACGATATGCGATCCGAATACCCGAGTTCACATAATAATCATCGCTATATGCATTATAAACGAAATGAAATCAAAACCATTCATTAAATATTATAATCGAGCAAGTAATAACTTGCCTCGATACCGATACGATGATGATGAAGCCGCTACTACCACAATGCCTTCGTCTACGAGCTCCTCGGCCCCGACCGAAGCAATTCACGAACATACTCGAACATGACCGCAACACACGGTTATAATCACCGATCAATAAACTCAACCTATCGAAGAAATCAAATAACACATATCCGATAACAATCAACAACCGACAAAACTAACCAATCGAACTCAACGGTTCAACACAATCTCGAATAAACGCAGTCAGAACAAACCAAGTCAAACCATCACGAATTCATAACCGAAACAGAATATATTACCCTGCCTATTGACTTAGCGCACGTTAATCTTTTACCGTAGCGTGCGCTAAGTTGTTCCCAATATCGTGCGCTAGCCAGTAGGCTTAGCGTGCGCTAATAACGTGCAGTTACATGCATTTCGGATACCGATCAACATCTGGAGATTATCAAAGACTCTAAGTGATTCTGAATCATGTTCATAGCTATCAAACAACGAAATCCAATATCCTTTAACATATAGGTAATCATCCGACTTTTAATTCAAGTCATATATTCATATTTCATCTTTCTTAATATCAACAATCTAAACACCAAGAACTCATAATCATGCCATGTTCACCATCATATGAAGGAACCAACAACAACAACATCACAGATCCGAATTGAAGGAAGACATTATCCAACATATCTCTTTGAAGATAACAACACATTCGAAACCATCCAATTCATATCAATATATTCATATCAACAATAACATTATCATGATCCGGTAATCCAATTCATAATCATACTTATCAACTTGTTTATATGATAATCATCAGCTCAAGAACATCATATGCAATCCAAAACGAAATCTCAAAGTGATGAGTAATTACCTTTTTGAAGGAATGGATTGATTTCCAAGGTTGAATCCATTTCCAAGAATCACCAATGATTTCAAGCTTCAAACGTTGTTATGGATGATTAACTTCACCTTAATCCAGTGTTTGGAACCTCAAAAATATCCCAACTCTCTCTCTCTCTCGGCTGAAATAAGAAAGAATGACGAAATGCTTCTCAGCACCCTTCTGTCCCCTTTTATAATATTCATTATTAGCGTGCGCTAACATCTTATGTTTAGCGTGCGTTACCGCCTTAGCGTGCGCTAACTGACTTTGTTAGCGTGCGCTATCGAAGCCCATAGGCTACTGCCTTGCTTCGTAAACTAACTTACGTACGTAATGCCCATGCATTAACGTACGTAAAACATCCTGCTTAGCGTACGCAAGTCATTTACCTTAGCGTGCGCTAATACCAGTTGACTTGCTACAGTCTACACCTATCACGAAGATGCCCGTGACCCCACAAGTCGAAATCAACCAATAAAGCCAAGATTCCCTGTTGACCGATATATGGTTAGCGTGCGCTAATCAACATGAATTAGCGTGCGCTAACACTACATTACAACATCCGTTGACTTATCAGAACGTGCGCCGAAAGTGGCCTGGTCCACGCGTAGATTCCTTCGACCGATCGCATTAGCGTGCGCTACATTCTGCCTCTAGCGTGCGCTAACCATGAACGATAGCGTGCGCTATACTTGACCATTAGCGCGCGCTAGTCAGGCTATACTTAGCCATTTCCAACTCTTCTCGTCCAACATCTCAACATACAGAATACGAACATACAGCATACTGAATACATATACTTCTTAAATGTAATTGTCAACCAAGTATGAAAATTATACCAATACAGATGTCTCAGTCCTTTATTTATTTTATCCCTACTGTACAGATTCCACGATGTACAATATAACACAGATAAAATAATATCAAACAACAGTAGTAGAAATTCCGGATATTACATTAAGCATTAATCGGTCCTGTGTGCCTGTTCCGCATGTCCTGCCTGCCTGTTCATCATGTCGATGGCAATACTTATCCGTTGTGGCCGATTCTGGGGTCGGCCCTTGGGTTTCCCGCTGCTCTAATCGGTCATATCACGATTGTGGTTTGGAGCATTTTTGCTGGTACCTGGCGGCCCTTCCGATGCGGTCATCGGGTCGGCCCTGTTGTTTCTGCCTGGTCTGGCCTTTAACGGACCTGGGTGAAAATCCGAGTCATGCCCGGTCGGCTCTTCTTGTCGCTCTACTCGGCCGGTTTGTCTGAATAGTCCATCTCAATTCATCATCATCGGGAACGCAAAGTCGACTCTGAAATCTCAGAACTCCATCATCTTGTATCACGAATCCTGGGGCTTTTCCTTTCTTTACTTCGTCACATGACCGAAGGATCAGAGAATCGTTCGACTGCTTAGATTTGATTTCCTCGACTAGTGACGAAGTCAGTTCCATCACATATAGTTGCCCTTGAATTCCTGGTGACCATACTTCAATCCCTTCGCGGATCAGTTCCCGTTGAATGCTGGTTTGGGACATAAGTGCTTCCAACACTCGAAGAGAAACAGGTTTACATCTCAAAGCATCGGCTACTACGTTTGCTTTCCCCGGATGATAGAGAATCTCCAAGTCGTAATCCTTGATCAATTCCAGCCACCTTCTCTGCCTCATGTTTAATTCTTTCTGACTGAAAATGTACTTGAGGCTCTTATGATCTGTAAAGATCTGACAATGAGTGCCGTACAAATAATGTCGCCAAATTTTCAAGGCAAAGACTACACCTGCTAACTCCAGATCATGAGTCGGGTAATTTACTTCGTACGGTTTCAACTGCCGAGAAGCATAGGCAATTACCTTATCCTTTTGCATCAACACACATCCCAGACCCTGATTTGAAGTGTCGCTGTAAACCATGAATCCATCAGTTCCATCCGACAATGCTAATATAGGCGCTGTCGTCAGTCTCTTCTTAAGTTCATCAAAACCAGCCTGGCATTTCTCATCCCACGTGAACTTTCGAGTTTTCTGTAACAGCTGAGTGAGCGGACGAGCAATTTTGGAAAATCCCTCTACAAAGCCGTGATAATATCCAACAAGTCCTAAGAAACTCTGGACTTCTTTCACGTTATTAGGAGCTTCCCATTCCAAGATTGCTTCGACTTTCTTCGGGTCCACCTGAGCTCCATCAGCTGATATCACGTGCCCAAGGAAAGTTACCTCCCTAAGCCAGAACTCGCATTTTGAAAGCTTTGCATACAGCTGTTCCTTCCTCAAGGTGCTCAAAACCACACGCAAATGTTCGGCATGCTCCTCCGCGTCCTTCGAATTTATCAAGATGTCATCAATGAAGACGACCACAAATTTATCCAAGTATTCCAAACATACCCGATTCATCAATTGCATAAATACCGCAAGAGCATTGGTAAGTCCAAATGGCATCACTACAAATTCATAATGCCCGTACTGGGATCTGAAAGCAGATTTCGGTATATCCGATCCCTTAATTCTCAACTGATGGTATCCTGATCGCAAGTCAATCTTCGAGAATACCATTGCCCCTTGCAGTTGATCAAACAAGTCGTCGATCCGAGGTATAGGATACTTATTCTTGATCGTCATCTTGTTGAGCTCCCTGTAATCAATACACAGTCGGAGGGATCCGTCTTTCTTCCGGACAAAGAGAACGGGCGCTCCCCAAGGAGAAACGCTAGGTTGAATATAACCCTTCTGTAACAATTCCTCCAGTTGCTTCTTGAGTTCATACATCTCGGTTGGCGCCATCCGGTATGGTGCTCTGGAAATAAGAGCTGCTCCAGGCTCTAATTCGATAGTGAACTCCACTTCTCTCTGCGGAGGTAACCTAGGTAGTTCGTCAGGAAATACATCTGAGAACTCATTCACAATTGGAATAGACGAGAGCTCTACTCCTTCCTCTTTCCTCATGGCATAGCACCAAAGTCCGTGACATCCTTGCTTCAGTAATTTCACGGCTTTCATTGCTTTGATCAATTTCCCCGAGCTTCCCGGTCTCCACCATCTGAATAAGTGTTCAGATCCGTCATCAGCAATGATAGAAATGATTCTCTTTCGGTAATTCAGAATAGCTCCATAACGGTTGAGCCAATCGTCTCCGAGAATTAAGTCGTCACCACGGATGTCAACTACAATAAGATTCGATGGCCAATCTCTCCCTCCTATAGACACTGGAAAATCTCTAGCCTCTAGGGTTCCCACAATTCTCTCTCCACTCAGCAAACCCACAACATATGGTTTACAATCAAATAAGCACGAGATTTTTAAACGATTTACACAGTTCAATGATATGAAAGAATGTGTAACTCCGGAATCGAATAGAACACTAACTGGTTGCAAAAGGATCTGAATTGTACCTGATGCAACAGCAGTGTTCTGGACGTCAGATTTCCTCATCTCGCATGTGCACGGAGAGGAACGGACCCAAAGACCGGATGTCTCTCTTCCCAACGTTCTGCTGTTGAAATCCACTCTGCTGCGTCTGGTTCACACTTATCTCCTTCGGAACTGGCGCTGGAGTGCGAGTACCAAAAGATCTAGTAGCAACTCCACAGAAAGCCGCACGGTGTCCTTCTTGTCCACAATCGTACCAAGTCACAGAAGATGCGGGGCAATCACGTCGAATATGCCCTGCTCGACCACAATTATAGCATTTCTTTGATGCGTCCGAAACTGCTGATGTTGTCCGGAGCTTCTTTCCACCTCTAGAAGGATGTGGAGGTTTTCTAGCCGTAAAAAAGGAAGACTGGCCCTTGCGGGACCCACCACCCTTGTTTTCTGAGAAATTGCCGGTTACTTTCTGCTTCTTTGTCTCCACCGATTTTTCCACCGCCGCCTCTTTCATGTCGTAGGCCAGCGCTTTGTCTTGATACTGTCGCAATGTAGTGCACTCGAATCCGGACATGTATTGCTAAATCTCCGGCTTCATCCGCATATCGAAATGAAAAATAGTTTCTGCCTCCGTTCTGACCAAGTGTCGCACACAAGTCCGCTGATGATTAAAAGTTTTGATTACATCTGTCACAGATGCTTCCGAACTCTGTGGTGAGAAAAACTCTCTGATCTTTGCCTCTCTAACTGGACGAGGGCAATACTGTGTTTCCATCATTAGTTTGAATTCCGTCCAATCCGCATTATGATTCTCGGGTCGAATAGCTTCCCACCAGTCAAAGGCCTCCCCAGTCAGAAAATACTGGGCAATGGGAACCTTCCGGTCCTCGAGACAGTTAAGACCCGCGAATATCTTCTCTAACTCCTTAAGCCAATGATCCCAAGTAAGTGCCTCAGCATATCCGTCAAATTTTGGCGGGTGCAATTTGACCACCTCAGCAAGCCATCTGTCTCCCCAGTTATCCTCGTGGTGCTGCAGTCCCATCGCCGTCTGCATGCGGTCAACGACCTGAGCGAACTGGTTTATTTGCGCCACCACCTGTTGAAGCACTCCCGGCATGTTAGGATTTGCGTCATCATTCACTGATCCTTGCTGCCCTCCAGAATGGGAATCGGTTCTACTAGCCGATAATTCTAGGGTAGTTGCGGAGTCCTCCTGTCTCATATTTCCACGTTCGCGTCCACGACCACGTCCGCGTCCACGACCTCCTCTCAACATACTGAAAACACAATTTTTCAATATCTAGGACGAAATTTTCAAAAAAATTAAGCCGGTCAATACTTACAAAACAGCATTAAGTAAAACGGTAGTACAAGAGATTAGGAGACTTACAACCACGGTCCACATGACGACTTTTGAATGTTGATGTTACGAACGACTCGTAAATCAATAACGTAAACAGACCCAACTTAAAACCCGACTGCCAAGATATCCATGAATCTTAGCTCCGATACCATATTCTGTAACACCCCGAGATATTCGGAATAATTACAGCGCCGTAAACCCTTTAAGAAAGGATTTACAAGGCTAAATAAAAGAAATGTAAATATAAGACATCAATACCACGGAAATTCAAGTTTACAAAACCGATTCAACTGGTTCAACGAGTAATTAATACAACCATATCGAAATGATATTAATAAGACATTCGTACTCGAGTACTGCAATGAATCAAGAAGACAATCAAAAGCAACGACAAACATCACTGAACCCCTTCGTCGTCACATCGGTACTGTGGCTGTTTCCCCTCTCCTCGGGTACCTGAACATCAAAATAAATGTCCACCCCCGAAGGGGTTAGCAAAACGATGCTAGTACAAGTATCACATTAAACAAATCGAATATGTATCAACAATACATAACAAGATACACCACACGGACTTCCGCTACCGGAATCCGACAATGCGAATCCACAAGATTCCATTAACACAACAAGGGTATTCCAATGATCCAGCGCCCTCAGCATAGATTCAAGATGATCCCGTCGGACCAACACGAGGTGGAAATAACCCGTCCAATGATCCAGCGCCCTCAGCCTAGATCCCAAGATGATCCCGTCGGACTAACACGAGGTGGACATCCGATCTAGCGCCCTCAGCATAGATCGTACAACGTACACAAACACAACTCATGCATATACATATGCCAAATCATTATGTCCATCAACATGAACATAGAAACACTAGATAACGAATATCATGATAATTCAACAAAATAATTTCCATGTTCAACAACATGAATAAACCACAAACATGCTCAAAATACCAATTATAACACATTACGATACTTGCCTCGAAGATGGCAAGAACGAAACACTTCAATGACCTCAACACACTCGAAGGCCGCCTCCTTCGATCAACGTAGCAAGCTCGAACCTTAACAAAAGAAATGATATAGAATTCATTTCAAGTCGAACGAATACCTATCAATCCGGTCTACGACCAAAAACTCTAAATATGCAATCTGCCTGAACCACTTAGCGTACGCTACGTACTCTACGTAGCGTGCGCTAAGCCTGCCTGTTAGCGTACGCTATCGTCTAAGTCTAGCGTACGCTAGCCATGGACTGACAGTTCTCTCTGATCAGCCGACTGGCTCGACTGATAACATAGCGTACGCTACGTACCAAACGTAGCGTGCGTTAACTTACTCCCGATAGCGCACGTTAACTTACGTATGTTAGCATGCGCTAACCGTGCATGGCAGACTACTACTGGCAGAAACTGGATCTAATGGTAATGAACTCATGAATTCTATGGTGATAATACATGTCATCCCCGTGCACATCATGCTCATAAGGAGTGTGAACGATCTCTACGGATTAAACGACTACACGATACAAGGGTACGTATTATCATCAAAATTCATCTTGATCTCGAGAAAGTATCTTAAGTTCCCTTCATCCTACGTTCTAAAACGTATGATTCCAAAGTGTAAAATATAACAACTTGGTAATTTCCATCTACTTGTCACAAATTGGTTTGAAGCTTCAGAATATGCTAGGAGTTCAAACACAAAAAGGTTCCATGGTATTATACGATGAATAAGTACCGAAACATCGAAATGATCTTCCTAACACATGATGCTCGACTACTACGAATTAACTGACTATATAAGCATGATCAAACGTCCTTCAGAATACTACTAATATTGGCGAAGAAACACCTACCTCAAAGTAGCGAAGGACACGAAGGAACTTGAAGAAAATCCAACGCCGAAGGCTTGAACACCAATCCCCCAATGGTCTACGATCTTCAACACGAGCTAGGATGCTGATATGAAGTGTTTAGGATGAAGAGAGTAATACTCTAAGTATAAGGATTCGGATGTGGGAAGAGAAAAGACTGAAAATACGAAAAAGGATGCTGTCCTACTTATAGGAAATAATTATTAGCGTGCGCTAGTCCATACACGTAGCGTGAGCTAGCGGCTTACTGACTTCACTGTACTCAGCACTTAGCGTGCGCTATTTCGTATCAGTAGCGTGTGCTAAGGCGTTGACTTGGCTTTTTCCCGAAAGCCGTCCAGGTTCATCCCGACACAATCCGACCAAAATCCTCAGCCGATCTCACCTACCACCCTGTCTTAATCATGCTGACTACGTATAGCGCGCGCTATGGATCCAACTTAGCATACGCTACACATAGTCGATAGCGTGCGCTACATGCGCAGAATCACAATTTACATGACATTTATGAAATCATACGCTCAACAACATCGGATTATGAAATACGGAGAATAGTACTCAGATCAAAGTGCAACAATTACAATGTCACAAGTTTCCAAATACATATCAGAAATCTCGGGTATTACAGAGCCGGTCTTTCGAGGTGCCGAGGAGAGCTCGGTCTTATAGTGTCGGAGGAGTCTGTAACACCCCCAATCCGTTCAGGGATATTACACGCCGTAGACCCTCTCCTCGAGGACCTACCAGGCCGACAACTGCAATCAAACATCGCCTTTAAGGCTAAAATGACTCAGTAGACCGATTTGGTCTTTCAATAAATATGTACAACTCAAATACAACTCATGCCCATGCAGGGTCGAAATCTGATCACACCGTACAACGGGAAAATATCTGCAATGGAAAAGAAAATACAACCAGACCAATACGACAGCAACGAATCCTCGTGTGATTAGTATCATTCATCTTTCATCATCCTTCGTGCCAACCCTGTGCTATGCTCCAAAACCTGAATGCAAAAATAGACATCCACCCCCCGAATACTCGGGGGTTAGCAAAACTCCACTGTTTTGCTAGTGCAAGAACAAAGTGCAAATACGAGCCATACAATTCACATTTTACGAATAACAATAACCAGGAATCCTTAAAAATCCAAACGTGACAAAAAGTACTTCCCGAGGCAAGAGTTTGGTAAAACATTCTAAAACTGAAAGGTCACAAATCAAGGGAAAACTATTTATAAAACAGTTTGAATTGCCATCGAGAGTTTTAGTAGGAGACAATTTAGGATTACCGAATCCTTCGCTTTCCAAAATTAACAGGGTCACAGCCCAAAAGTTTTGTTTTCGCAAATAAAACCAACCATAATACACAAGGTTAAAAACCCACATCATGTGTCCTCGACGGACGTAAAATACACACGCACCCGTGAAGTTTCACTCGTGAATCCAGGTCGAAGCCAATGGAATTCCCTCCGTGGCCCCGTCGAACCCTCCCGAGGTGAGCAAACACATTCACAAAACATACGCAACCGCACTCGTGAATCCAGGTCAAAGCCAATGGAATTCCCTCCGTGATCCCATCGGACCCTCCCGAGGTGAGCGAAAAACAATCACAAAATATACACACATAGCGGTGAAGTTTCACTCGTGAACCCAGGTCGAAGCCATTGGAATTCCCTCCGTGGTCCCGTCGAACCCTCCCGAGGTGAGCAAACACATTCACAAAACATGTACTCGCATCGCCTAGGACCGGGACGAAGCCACAAATCCCACCCCGTGATCCCGTCGGACCCCCCGAGCTGGCTAGCGAAATACTCAAGCACCACACGTCGCCTGGGACCGGGACGAAGCCACGAATCCCACCCCGTGATCCCGTCGGACCCCCCGAGCTGGCTAGCGAATCAATCATGCGCAATTAACACATCATACCAAGGATATCCAAACAATTCACCCAGAGGCATCAAACACTTAGCAAAACACCACGTCAAAACACAATGCACCGAAATGAAATAATATACATCCACACGCAACACCAAATGCATCATCAACACCAAACATATCCACATGGGTCACATACTCGTTCATGGAACACACCAATCACAAAACACACACGGTTTTGAAAGAGGGCCTTTAACAAGGCTAACCAAATCTTTTGAAAACTCATTTCAAACCAACAAATAAACCAAGACGATCACCAATCATCATATCCACAAAACAAGAAAAGTATGGACAAGGTACTTGCCTCGAATAAGAATAACGCGGAGAATCGACCGAAGTAGGTTGGCCCGAACCGACTACGAACCCGCCGACTCCACCGAACGCCAATTCGTGATAATAAACTACGGAGGACAATAACAACAATAAAAATGAATTCCATAGCATGACACAAAGCCGTTGAATTCAAAGAACGAACGACGAATGTTCAAGTGTTTTCCCCAAAACGGCCAAGAACACGATTCGTCCCGACAAAACACGAAAACGGAATTCCAAGTTGAAATATGGATATACAATCCATAGAATATGTTTAACAACATCATTTAACCATAATCGATCCATCGAAAACGGATGGAAAACGAGATCGGGGACAAATCCCCCGAAAAGTCAATTCGAAGGAAATCAAGAAATATACTTCGATTCGACGAAGAACAATGGATTAAATGATGTTAAACACGAGAATACTACCAAGATTAATCATACCCATCATGAATTAATCAACAACACGGAACAAATCGGACAAAAATGCAAAAACCCCCAAATTCACGAAATTAGGGTTCTAAGGAAGATTACCTTGATTCGCTGGATCAAAGGATGATAACGGATGATTGATTGATGTTATGAACTCAAGAACTTCATGGATTTGTTGTTAAACAACATGGCTTCGTCTCCTCCAAAACCCCAGCCGCGGACCGAAGAGAAATGAAATGAAAAATGACTGAAAAAGTCGCTGGTCTGTCATTTATATACTGGGCCGGAACTAGCGTGCGCTAGCCTTCCCGGACTAGCGTGCGCTATCGGCCAGTACCGGCCGAGCACTCTCGGCCATGGCCCGCATGACCCGGCACCACCGACCAATTCTGCCGACCATGACTCGTCCGCCCGACTCCCGCTAGCGTGCGCTACGGCCGGAAGCCTGCGCGCGCTAGCCGACCTGTCCAGTAGCCACTGGACTAACAACTTACCCAGGTAACGTACGCTAGTCGGCCGGCAGCGTGCGCTACCCCTGCCGGTTAGCGTGCGCTACGACCGACAGTAGCGTGCGCTACCTGCCGATCCTGACCGAGTCCAGAACCTCAGAATCCTTCTGCCCAGGCCCGATAGCGTACGCTAGGCCACCCGATAGCGTGCGCTACCCCTGCCGGTTAGCGCGCGCAGCCTTCCGGCAGTAGCGTGCGCTACGCCGGTTCCTGCCGCACCTGTCCGGCCGGTGCCCGCAATCGTCCGGCCAGTCCCGCAACCGTCCGGCCAGCACCTGACCACCGGGGCTCGACGACCCGATTTCCGAAAACGCATTTTAACGAACACGATTTAAAAGTTCGCGGACAACATCAACGGCCGAAATGAAAACATAATACCATAATTAGTCATACGCGACCAAGAAGCGGTCGAGACAACAATTAGATACGGATACGAAACTTACAAGAAATTACAAAATGGCCCAAAACGCCTAAATCACGATACGTGATCGAATAACAAACCGAAGTTCACAACACGTCTAACAAAGTTAAACAGACTTGCGGGAAACTCAAAGCAGCTTTGACGAGATTCGCAAGAATCGAACTCAAGTGCGGAAAAGTCGCTAAAAAGCACGAACTCAACGAAACGACACCAAACGAACTCGGATGTCAAAAAGTGTAGAATTAATCATTCTCGGAATGACGAAACGGACATGAGCGAGTCGTCAAACAGACTTCCGCGAAAAAAGAAATTAGGAATCGAAATTACGGGTATTACATTCTACCCTCCTTAAAAGAAGTTTCGTCCCGAAACTTAAAACAAGTAGGGAGAAGAAATATTCCGCCAGGAAAAACTCAACGAGATACACAAGAATGCGTAACTAACGCCCAACGGCGAAATGTGTAATATCCGCAATTTTCGATTTTTGGTAAATTTCTTTTTTTCGGCCGGAGTCCGTTTTGACGGCTCGCTCATGACTGCTTCGCCATTCCGAGAATGATTAATTCTACACTTTTGTCATCCGAGTTCGCTTCGGTGTTGTTTTGTTGAGTTCCGTGCTTTTTAGCGACTTTTCCGCACTTGAGTTCGATTCTTGCGAATCTCAAATCGCTGCTTTGAGTTTCCCGCAAGTCCGCTTAACTTTGTTGGACGTGTTGTGATCTTCGGTTTGGTTATTCGATCACGTATCGTGATTTCGGCGCTTTGGGCCATTTTGTAATTTGCCCAAAGTTACGTATCCGTATCTGTAATTGTTGTCTCCGTAATATCCGGTACTTTTCTTTCCTTGTATTTTTATTTTTGGTATATTTCTCGGTCATAGTGACCTCGCGTCTTCAAAGGTGTGTCCTTCCCACAACCGTTGAACCGTATTCTCGTTATTGTGGTGCGGAACGCCGCTTTCGGGTTGCCGTGGATCCATTTCGTGTTATTGGTTCCCAAATATTGATTCCTATCGCTTTTATTCTCTTCCGGATCATTTTTATCATTTTGGAACCTAATAGGGGGTGTGGGCCGCGCACAAGATGTGCGTGTCGCTGCACACAAATTCCTTCATTGTTGGTCGAACAAATCAGACTGTGCCGCGGCACACAAATTCCTTCGATTGTTGGTCGAACAAATCAGACTGCAGTGCCGCGGCACACCCATCCGGTGCCGCGGCACAAGCTGTGCCAGTTGCCGCGCACACTGTCCGTGCCGCGGCACACTCGTGTCGTCTGCGACCTAAACCTAATCAGACGGGTGCCGCGGCACACGCAGCCGTGCCGCGGCACAATGCCGAAACACGGGAGTAATTTTTGGCCTGTGCCGCGGCACACTTCGCCGTGCCGCGGCACACAAAGCGGTAATTGTACAATCTCGTCCTTTTAGACGAGATCGGTGCCTTCTCCTTCATTTCACGCATCGCGAGAGAGAGTGAGAGAGAGGGAAGAGTTCTTCATCTTTATCCATTGAGGGGTTGATTTTCACCATTTTTCTTCGGTAGTGAAGCTTGGACGATCAATCCAACGCGTGTTCTACGGATCTTAGTACTTGAATCTCCAAAGGTATTATTTCTTGAAACCCTCCCTTTTGGATAATTGGGGATTTTGGGGTTTTTGTCCGATTCTTCCCGTTTTGTTGATGGATTCTTGATGAATATGATTAATCTTGTTGGTATTCTTAGTTTCCCTACGGATTCATGGTATATTTTGTGATTTTTACGGAATCGAGAGGGTTTGGTTGTGGTCCGCCCTCGTTGTTGTTTATATACGAATATACATGAATCGTAGGCGGGTTTTCGGGTGTATTCCAATTCCGTATTCATTTAGAAACGGTTGTGATTGTATTCTTCGAATCGTTAGGTTCTGTTTCATTGGTTCCTAGCGTTCGTCGGTGACTTTCCCTTCCGTTCTTCGCGTCGTCAATAATTCGAGGCAAGTATTTTTGGAAACCTTTAAGCTTAACATGAAATGGTGATGTATATTACTTGTGTGTAACTCACCTTGTGTTGGCTGACGGGTCAAGGAGGGAAATCTATGCCGCGCCCGGATTTCACGAGTTTCTGCATCCGCTAGCCAACTCGGTAGGGTCCTTGTGAGGCCTCGAGTGAGAATGTATCTTTGCCGCCTGTTCTCACGGCATAGCGATTGCGTAGTTTTGTTTTTCTGTAATTGTAGCCAACTCGGTAGGGTCCCTATGAGGCCTCGAGTGAGAATGTATGCTGCCGCCCTGTTCTCAAGGCTAATTGTGGACTGTATGTTTTCCGGAAAAGACATGTCTAGTTTTGGTTTTTGAAATGATATCGGTGCATGTACTATGAAATGTGTAAGCGATTGGTTTGCCTTGAATACTTGTACTAGCGTAATTGCTAACCCCTTTGGGGACCCGTTGTCGGGGAAATTCTTGTTATGGATTTCAGGTTATGTTCAGCCAGACGAGCGGGCGCTGGGATGGTACGAGGATGTCGGCCAAGGTTGTTGACATGTGCAATTGAGTCTTGTTACTTCCTACTGTCTCTTTTGATGTGGGTGTTTTTTTTTCCAAATTGTAAACTTATAGATTGTACTCGCGAGTACTTAGGCTTTTCCTTTCGGATTGTGTTTGGACTTCGTTGGAGTTACTGTATTTGTCGGTTGATGTTTATTATGCCGGTTGTACCGGACGTGTTGTTTTATGTTCTTGTTGTTAACAATTGTTTCCTTGCTAACCGAGACGGTTAGTCGAGAGGTGTTTTCTTGTGTTAGCCTGGTGGATCCCAGGTAGGGGGTCCACGGCGCTGTAATACACCTCGAATATCTTGGGGGTGTTACAAAATGTTACAAACAACGCAAAGGAATATACGGCGTGTAAACACGCTCCACGGCGACCAACACAACGTCGCCGTTAGGGATATAATAAAACCAACAAATGACAAGCGTCATCAAACGGATAATATAGCCAAGTCAATTATCCGACAATCACAAAACACAACGAACGAAAATCAATACGATTGACCAACCTAACGGTACATTGATCAAAACGCGATCCAAACGCTGAACAAATACGGAATTCCACCGCCTAAGGGCTGAAAGATCGAAAACGAAACTAATTTCCCGAACTTGAGGGAATTAGGGAGGAGCCTGAACGCTCAACAATCACGAAACGAGAACAAAAACCGAACAAACAAACAATCGAGACAACAAAAATCGAACAATCATGTCCGAAACATGAAGGATAATACAATTCAAGCAACAACTCCCAGGATGATCTGGTGAGAACTACAAGACATGCATTCCCATAAGATCCACAGGAGAGGGAATAGCGATTGAAAAGTCACAACGATACCAGATCGACCCAAAACAAGATCACAGTTCGTTCGAACGATGAAACTGAAATACAGAACAAGTTCAGAAGGTATCAACGAACACGAGCGTGTCGATAGACCTGAGAAACAGGGAATGTAGAAGTCCAAAAACAATACGGGTATTACATTCGACCTCTTATAAAAGAAGGTCGTCCCCGCAACTATCAATAACGGAAACAAGGTAACAACACAAAAAGCAACCGATAGAAAAATCTCCCATGGGCCTCTCAGAACCGATCCTGATGTCTGTGCTGAAGCGCGAACTCCGAAAGTCTCGGTAGCCAATTCGCAAATTTGAATTCGGTGTCCCTCGAGTCCACACTCAAAATGTGTTACTGACGAGAAGGACAAAATGCACGTACATTCCCCCGACACATCACGGTTGAAATGCCTCGGCTCGGCATACCGAAAATATAAATGCTAGGTACAATGGAACATAACATCACAAAACAACAAACCGGAGATGCCAACTCAGCGCAACAAAGAATCATAACACATATCATACACAACGATTACCATCGTAAAGTAATACACACAAACACTACAACGACGACGGTATCGTTCGGCGACCTCAACGGCCCGAACGATAACCAGCACATAATTACAACCATCATGAAACAATCACACATGTACGCAAACGTACAAACTCAAGCTTTAACAACTCACACAGGTGCGATAACACGCAAGCCACCACGAAATGACAACATTGAAGATCGTCATCACACCTCCCACAAAGGGCTAACAAAACATATGCGTGGCGAACGACTCAACGTTCACACCACCAATTCAATCACAATTCGGAGGGCTAACATCCTAACAACAATACCAACATCATACACACCTTCTCCGACCACAAGCAGGAAATGATGGGTTTTAAAAACGAAAACCACTTTATGAAGACAGTTTGGAAACACCAGTTGATCTTGAGTATCATTTCACAAAAAGATGAACAAACATCATTTTCGAGACTTTGGAGAACCATTTCACATCGATAAAAAAAATGAGGACACTTTCTCTTAGTGAAAAACTTTCAGAAAAGTGTTTATAAAACACTGAAAATATCTCAAAACATTTTGGTCCTCGAGGTAAAAGAATTTTAAAACATATTGTGGCACCTTGGAAGTGCTACGAGAAAACAATTCATTTTAAAAGTACGTCTCGAAATTTATTTTTTAAGATACTCAAGGTTTTCAAAAATAATTCAATGGGCTAGAATGCCGAAAAATGCTCATGTAACAATATTCGTTTAAACATATTATAATATATGCACCAAATCGCACAAAGTCAAGACAATACATGTCTTTTATCGGGAAGGCAAACAGTCAATTATCACAGTCAAAAAGACATAATTAATGACAACACTCCTCATACAAACGAAACATGAGAGTAAAATAACCACATATCAAGAAATCAAAATCCGTAAGAGGATTCCGTCACTTAACAAATAATCATAAAAATAGCTCGTGTCACACGAGGCACCACACAAGGAAGGGAGACTTACATCCACAGGTCGCACGAAGATGATGATCGCCCCACGATACTAATCACGGTCAACAAACTCAAACGACGCATCGCGACTCGACTCAGTCAGATAAAATCCGACGAAACAAGACTCAAACAACACGACTTGACCCGACAGCCTAGGTTTTTCTCAACCTAAGCTCTGATTCCATTTCTGTAACACCCCCAATCCGTTCAGGGATATTACACGCCGTAGACCCTCTCCTCGAGGACCTACCAGGCCGACAACTGCAATCAAACATCGCCTTTAAGGCTAAAATGACTCAGTAGACCGATTTGGTCTTTCAATAAATATGTACAACTCAAATACAACTCATGCCCACGCAGGTCGAAATCTGATCACACCCGCATAACGGGAAAATATACTGCGGCGAAAAGAAAATACAACCGGACTAATACGACAAAGAACGGATCCTCGTGTGATTAGTATCATTCATCTTTCATCATCCTTTGTGCCAACCTGTGCTATGCTCCAAAACACCGAATGCAAAAATAGACATCCACCCCCCGAATACTCGGGGGTTAGCAAAACTCCACTGTTTTGCTAGTGCAAGAACAAAGTGCAAATACGAGCCATACAATTCACATTTTACGAATAACAATAACCAGGAATCCTTAAAAATCCAAAGGTGACGAAAAGTACTTCCCGAGGCAAGAGTTTGGTAAAACATTCTAAAACTGAAAGGTCACAAATCAAGGGAAAACTATTTATAAAACAGTTTGAATTGCCATCGAGAGTTTTAGTAGGAGACAATTTAGGATTACCGAATCCTTCGCTTTCCAAAATTAACACGGTCACATTTCAAAAGTTTTGTTTTCGCAAATAAAACCAACCATAATACACAAGGTTAAAAACCCACATCATGTGTCCTCGACGACGTAAAATACACACGCAGTGAAGTTTCACTCGTGAATCCAGGTCGAAGCCAATGGAATTCCCTCCGTGGCCCCGTCGAACCCTCCCGAGGTGAGCAAACACATTCACAAAACATACGCAACCGCACTCGTGAATCCAGGTCAAAGCCAATGGAATTCCCTCCGTGATCCCATCGGACCCTCCCGAGGTAAGCGAAAAACAATCACAAAATATACACACATAGCGGTGAAGTTTCACTCGTGAACCCAGGTCGAAGCCATTGGAATTCCCTCCGTGGTCCCGTCGAACCCTCCCGAGGTGAGCAAACACATTCACAAAACATGTACTCGCATCGCCTAGGACCGGGACGAAGCCACAAATCCCACCCCGTGATCCCGTCGGACCCCCCGAGCTGGCTAGCGAATCAATCATGCGCAATTAACACATCATACCAAGGATATCCAAACAATTCACCCAGAGGCATCAAACACTTAGCAAAACACCACGTCAAAACACAATGCACCGAAATGAAACAATATACATCCACACGCAACACCAAGTGCATCATCAACACCAAACATATCCACAGGGGTCACATACTCGTTCATGGAACACACCAATCACAAAACACACACGGTTTTGAAAGAGGGCCTTTAACAAGGCTAACCAAATCTTTTGAAAACTCATTTCAAACCAACAAATAAACCAAGACGATCACCAATCATCATATCCACAAAACAAGAAAAGTATGGACAAGGTACTTGCCTTGAATAAGAACAACGCGGAGAATCGACCGAAGTAGGTTGGCCCGAACCGACTACGAACCCGCCGACTCCACCGAACGCCAATTCGCGATAATAAACTACAGAGGACAATAACAACAATGAAAATGAATTCCATAGCATGACACAAAGCCGTTGAATTCAAAGAACGAACGACGAATGTTCAAGTGTTTTCCCCAAAACGGCCAAGAACACGATTCGTCCCGACAAAACACGAAAACGGAATTCCAAGTTGAAATATGGATATACAATCCATAGAATATGTTTAACAACATCATTTAACCATAATCGATCCATCGAAAACGGATGGAAAACGAGATCGGGGACAAATCCCCCGAAAAGTCAATTCGAAGGAAATCAAGAAATATACTTCGATTCGACGAAGAACAATGGATTAAATGATGTTAAACACGAGAATACTACCAAGATTAATCATACCCATCATGAATTAATCAACAACACGGAACGAATCGGACAAAAATGCAAAAACCCCCAAATTCACGAAATTAGGGTTCTAAGGAAGATTACCTTGATTCGCTGGATCAAAGGATGATAACGGATGATTGATTGATGTTATGAACTCAAGAACTTCATGGATTTGTTGTTAAACAACATGGCTTCGTCTCCTCCAAAACTCCAGACGCGGACCGAAGAGAAATGAAATGAAAAATGACTGAAAAAGTCGCTGGTCTGTCATTTATATACTGGGCCGGAACTAGCGTGCGCTAGCCTTCCCGGACTAGCGTGCGCTATCGGCCAGTACCGGCCGAGCACTCTCGGCCATGGCCCACATGACCCGGCACCACCGACCAATTCTGCCGACTATGACTCGTCCGCCCGACTCCCGCTAGCGTGCGCTACGGCCGCGCGCGCTTAGCCGACTGGCCCAGTAGCCACCGGACTAACAACTTACCTGTAACGCACGCTAGTCGGCCGGGCGGCGCTACCCTGCCGTTAGCGTGCGCTACGACCGACACAGCGTGCGCTACTCGCCGATCCCGACCGAGTCCAAAACCTCGAATCCTTACGCCGCCCGATAGCGACGCTAGCCACCACCGATAGCGCGCTACCTGCCGGTTAGCGGCGCAGCCTTCCGGCGATGGCGTGCGCACGCCGGTTCTCGCCGCACTGTCGGCGGTGCGCAATCGTCGGCCAGCCCCGCAACCGTCCTGGCCAAAGACGACCACCGGGCTCGGCGACCCGATTTCAAAACGCATTTTAACGAACACGACGAAAAGTTCGCGGACAACATCAACGGCCCGAAATGAAAACATAATACCATAATTAGTCATACACGACCAAGAAACGGGTCGAGACAACAATTACAGATACGGATACCCGAAACTTACAAGAAATTACAAAATAGCCCAAAACGCCCGGAAATCACGATACGTGATCGAATAACAAAACCGAAGTTCACAACACGTCTAACAAAGTTAAACAGACTTGCGGGAAACTCAAACAATAGCTGACGAGATTCGCAAGAATCGAACTCAAGTGCGGAAAAGTCGCTAAAAAGCACAGAACTCAACGAAACGACACCGAAACGAACTCGGATGTCAAAAAGTGTAGAATTAATCATTCTCAGAATGACGAAACGGACATGAGCGAGTCGTCAAAACAGACTTCCGCCGAAAAAAAAGAAATTACCGGAAATCAAAATTACGGGTATTACATTCTACCCTCCTTAAAAGAAGTTTCGTCCCGAAACTTAAAACAAGTAGGGAGAAGAAATATTTCGCCAGGAAAAACTCAACGAGATACACAAGAATGCGTAACTAACGCCCAACGGCGAAATGTGTAATATCCGCAATTTTCGATTTTCGGTAAATTTCTTTTTTTCGGCCGGAGTCCGTTTTGACGGCTCGCTCATGACCGTTTCGTCATTCTGAGAATGATTAATTCTACACTTTTTTGTCATCCGAGTTCGTTTCGGTGTTGTTTTGTTGAGTTCCGTGCTTTTTAGCGACTTTTCCGCACTTGAGTTCGATTCTTGCGAATCTCGTCAAATCGCTGCTTCGAGTTTCCCGCAAGTCCGCTTAACTTTGTTGGACGTGTTGTGATCTTCGGTTTGGTTATTCGATCACGTATCGTGATTTCCGGCGTTTTGGGCCATTTTGTAATTTGCCCAAAGTTACGGTATCCGTATCTGTAATTGTTGTCTCTATAATATCTGGTACTTTTCTTTCCCTTGTATTTTTATTTTTGGTATATTTCTCGGTCATAGTGACCTCGCGTACCTTTCAGTGTGTCCTTCTGTCAACCTGTTGAATCGTATTCTCGTTATTGTGGTGCGAACCGCCGCCGGGGTTGCCGTGGATCCATTTCGTATTATTGGTTCCCAAATATTGATTCCTATCGCTTTTATTCTCTTCCGGATCATTTTTATCATTTTGGAACCTAATAGGAGGTGTGGGCGCGGCACAAGATGTGCGTGCCGCGGCACACAAATTCCTTCGATTGTTGGTCGAACAAATCAGACTGTGCCGCGCACACCCATCCGTGTCGCGCACGCTGTGCCGTGCCGCGGCACACTCGTGTCGTCTGCGACCTAAACCCAACAGACGGGTGCCGCGGCACAATGCCGAAACCTCAGGAGTAATTTTTGCCTTGGCCGCAAGACACTGGCCGCCGCGCACACAAAGCGGTAATTGTACAATCTCGTCCTTTTTAGACGAGATCGGTCGCCTTCTCCTTCATTTCACCCGCATCGCGAGAGAGAGTGAGAGAGAGGGGAAGAGTTCTTCATCTTTATCCATTGAGGGGTTGATTTTCACCATTTTTCTTCTAGAGTGAAGCCTGACGATCAATCCAACGCGTGTTCTACGGATCTTAGTACTTGAATCTCCAAAGGTATTATTTCTTGAAACCCTCCCTTTTGGATAATTGGGGATTTTGGGGTTTTTGTCCGATTCTTCCCGCTTTGTTGATGGATTCTTGATGAATATGATTAATCTTGTTGGTATTCTTAGTTTCCTACGGATTCATGGTATATTTCGTGATTTTACGGAATCGAGAGGGTTTGGTTGTGGTCCGCCCTCGTTGTTGTTTATATACGAATATACATGAATCGTAGGCGGGTTTTCGGTGTATTCCAATTCCGTATTCATTTAGAAACGGTTGTGATTGTATTCTTCGAATCGTTAGGTTCGGTTTCATTGGTTCCTAGCGTCATCGGTGACTTTCCCTTCCATTCTTCGCGTCGTCAATAATTCGAGGCAAGTATTTTTGGAAACCTTTAAGCTTAACATGAAATGGTGATGTATATTACTTGTGTGTAACTCACCTTGTGTTGACGGGGTCAAGGAGGGAAATCTATGCCGCGCCCGGATTTCACGAGTTTCGTACAGCTAGCCAACTCGGTAGGGTACATGTGAGGCCTCGAGTGAGAATGTATGCGCCGCCTGTTCTCACAAAGATAGCGTGTGCGTGGTTTTGTTTTTCCGTAATTGTAGCCAACTCGGTAGGGTCCCTATGAGGCCTCGAGTGAGAATGTATCCGCCGCCTGTTCTCAAGGCTAATTGTGGACTGTATGTTTTCCGGAAAAGACATGTCTAGTTTTGGTTTTTGAAATGATATCGGTGCATGTACTATGAAATGTGTAAGCGATTGGTTTGCCTTGAATACTTGTACTAGCGTAATTGCTAACCCCTTTGGGGACCCGTTGTCGGGGAAATTCTTGTTATGGATTTCAGGTTATGTTCACTGCACGAGCGCTACTGGATGGTACGAGGATGTCGGCCAAGGTTGTTGACATGTGCAATTGAGTCTTGTTACTTCCTACCGTCTCTTTGATGTGGGTGTTTTTTTCCAAATGGTAAACTTATAGATTGTACTCGCGAGTACTTAGGCTTTTCCTTTCGGATTGTGTTTGGACTTCGTTGGAGTACTGTATTTGTCGGTTGATGTTTATTATGCCGGTTGTACCGGACGTGTTGTTTTATGTTCTTGTTGTTAACAATTGTTTCCTTGCTAACCGAGACGGTTAGTCGAGAGGTGTTTTCTTGTGTTAGCCTCGGTGGATCCCGTAGGGGTCCACGGCGCCGTAATACACCTCGAATATCTTGGGGTGTTACGAGAAAATGGTATCGAGCTCTAGGTTTATGGATACCTAGGCTTGTTGGTTATTTGGGTCTACTTGTGTTTTGTTTTGCACATTGTCACACCGCCAGGCATCTCAAGACATCCAGTGCTCGTAAGTTTTCCTTACTCGATTCTCTTGTTTTCACGTATTGAAATTCCACTTCTTGAACCGTGATTGCCTCTCTCGTACTTATCGCCGAGTTGTTTTTCGATCCATCCGGTTTGTGTACTTTTGATTCTAGTATTGCGCCGCCCTTATCTCTCTCGGAGTATGTGCGCCTGCTCGGGCTTGACCGTTTGTCGTTTTGCGAGCCTTCCATCGCTAAACTTCCTAGTATTGGTGGGATCGTTGGTGATCGAAAGATCCGAGTTTTGCTCCGTGGTATATTGTGAGAGGGCTTGACTCTCTAGTCTTTTGTTGTATTATGGAATCTGTGTTTGGTAATTGCGATATACTAAACGTATGTTGAGCCGAATGTGCCGATGAGTTGGACATCGAAGGGTGCAGTATGATGTAGAAGTTTTGAACATTGATATGTTCCGGTATAGGTATTGATGGCAGAGTTTGTTGAGAAACTCACATAGCTGGTTTCGACGTACGTCCAAATCGGTGATCTTTAGTTCTGTTGTTAAACTTGAAGAGATAGTTTGACATATGCTTGGAATTAGTATTTCCGAGTTGCGCTTTTTGAACTGGTGATTTTTGAATGCCGTATATGCATGTGTTCGGAAATTGTTGGTACTTGGCTAATTATTGTTATTTACAACCAATGTGTTTCTATTAATAATAATACATGCGGCGTGCATGCTTGAAAATCTCTGAGACTTGATCGTATTGTGGGTTTTTGAAAAGTGACATGAATTTGGGCGAGCCAGCCTTGTATTTTCAAATAAAACCTTGTGTCGGTGTTTAAAGGTCGTGTATAAAAGTGTTTTAGGACATTTTATAAAATGTCACCGCTGTTAAGCCCTTGTCGTGTTTGAAAGGGTCTTGAAAACGATTTTTAACTTATTGGTTTTATTTTCGAATGACTAGAGTATACGATTTTAAAAATCAGATTAGCTTGGGGAAACCTAGGCTGTCGAGTCAAGTTGTGTTGGTTGAGTTTTGTCTCGTCGGATTTTGTCTGACTTAGTCGCATCGCGACGCGTCGTTTGAGATCATTGGTCGTGATTAGTATCGAGGGGCGGTCGTCACTTATGTGCGACCTATGGTTGTAAAACTCCCTTCTTTATGTTGTGCCTCGTGTGACGCGAGTTATTTGTATGATTGTTGCTAAATGAGGGAATCCTTCTGTGGATTTTGATTTCACGATATGTGTTTATTCGACTCTCGTATTTGGTTTATACGAGGAGTGTCGTCACTGCTGATGTATTTTCATACCGCATTTTATCCGCTGCGTGAGTTCTTTCAAACGGCTTTCGGTATTTTGCGAACTGAGTTTTATTTCGTAAAACCGATTCCTTGAATCAAGTTTTGGCATTTTGGCCTTGAATATTTCATGATGGTTTGACAAATGATTTTGTGAGCTTTGGAAAATATTACCGTCATTGGTCTTTTTAGCATTCTCGAAATGAGATGGGAAATTGTGCTTAGCCTGGTAAACCCGTGTGAGAAAGGTTTACGTCATGTAATTTTTCTGATATGTTCTGTTGTCTCTGTGGGTCGTTAGCGCACGCTACGCTTTGCGGCTAGCGCGCGCAAGAGTGCGTTGGTAGCACGCTAATGGGAGGATAGCGCACGCTACCTGCTAGTTCAAGGCAGTCCAGGAGCTACTGGACTGGATCTGAAGTTCTCGTTAGCGCACGCTAACACTTGGGGTTAGCGCACGCTAACAGTGTATTTTTGGTCTGGAGTTTTGTTTGGCGCCGTGATAGCGCACGCTAACCTTAATGATTAGCGCACGCTAATTGTGTCCAGTATAAATACTGGACACCAGCCTAGAAGTTGCATTTTTCTTCATTTCTTCTTCTTCCTCTATGAGTTTGAGACGTAGCGACTCGGTTTCACATCTGGGCTGATTTTTCTTCCATCCAAAGGTGTTTTGGAGTATCCTAGATGATTTTTAACATCATCTAATCCATTGTTCTTCACCTAACCTGGGTATTTTCTTGAATCCCTAGAGTTGACCTTTTGGAGTTTTGTTCTTGATATCGTTTTCCATTCAATTTTGATAAACCAATTGTTGTTTTAACGATGTTGTTAAACATATCCTGAGGATTGTATATCACTGTCGTGATATTGAGCGATTTGATGCGTGTGATATGATGTGTTTAAGTAAATGTTGATACGTGCGAATTTTGGGCATTTTGGCCTATTGTACTTCTGAAAAACCTTGAGTATCTGAGAAAATAAACCTCGAGACGTACTTTTAAAATAAATTATTTTCTCACAGTGCTCTCAAGATGCCTACTAGTGCCACGCTATGTTTCAAAATTATTCTACTTTGAGGATCAAAATATTTTGAAATATTTCTAATGATTTGGAAACGCATTCGCTTAAACCCGAAGGTCGAATATAGCTGAAAAGTTTTAATTTAACGAAAGGTGTCTTCATTTTTTTTATCAAACGCAAGATGATATTTTTAAAGTCTCGATGACGATGTTTGTACTACTTTTTGATATATGATACTCAAGATCAACTGGTGCTTGCAAGTTATTTTCAAAAGATAGTTTTCGTTTTCAAAACCTATCATTCCTATTTGTGGTCTGGGAATATATGTGTGATGTTCGTGCTCTCGTTAGGGTGTTAACCCCCGAGTTGTTGTTGAATTGGTGGTGTGAACGTTGAGTCGTTCGCCACACAGTTGTCGTGGTAGCCTCTGTGAGGGGTGTGATATTGGTATTAGATGTTGTCTCCTCGTAGCGGTTTATGCGTTATCGCATATATGCGAGCTGTTAGAGCTCGGGTTGGTATGATTGTGTGCATCGGTGATTGTTCCGCATTGTGTCGGTTGCTTATTGTATTGTTACCTTGGTTCCGTTGTTGTGAGTTTCGGGCGAGGTCAAAAGTAATACCCGTACTATTTTGACTTCTATATCTTCTCTTTCTCCGTCTATCGATTCGCTCGTGTTCATTGATACCTTGAACTTGATCTATACCTTGGTTTCATCATTCGAACGAGCAGTAACTGTTTTGAGTCGATCCGTTATCGCTGTGACTTTTCCGAATTCGGTTCGACTATTGTGAATCTTGTTCTAAGTAACATCTTTGGTTCTAATAGTTCTTTTATTCAAATTGGATCGGATTTTGAACTTCGTATTTTCGCTCTATCAACTCGCTTTATGCTCGTTAACATTTCGAACTTTCCCTATCCCTTGCTTTTGTTGATCGAACGAGGGTGGTATTGTTTCGAACGACTCGTTTGTCGTTGTGACTTTTCAATCGCTATTCCCTTTCCCCGTGGATCTTACGAATGCACGCCTTCTCGTTCTCACCAGGTCATCTTGGGAGTTGTTGTTTGAATTTTATTATCCTACGTGTTTCGGACATGATCGTTCGATTTTTGTTGTCTCAATCGTTTGTTTGTTCAGTTTTTGTTCTCGTTCGTGATTGTTGAGCGTTCAGGCTCCTTCATAATTCCCTTAAGTTTGGGAAATTAGTCTCGTTTTCGATCTTCCAATCTTTAAGCGGTGGAATTCCGTATTTATTCAGCGTTGACTCACGTTTTGGTTGATGAACCGTTGGGTTGGTCAATCGTATTGATTTTCTTTCGTTGAGTTTTGTGATTGTTCGTATAATCGACTCGATTGTATTGTCTATTTGATGACGCTTGTCACTCGTTGATTTTATTATGTCTCTACCGGTGATGTTGTGTTAGTCGCCCTAGAGCGTATTTTCACGCCGTATGTCTCCTTGCGTCCCTTGCAGCGTTTCGCCATCGGGAGCGAGTCTTCGGTTTTTGTGTATCTCGTCGAGTTTTCCTGGCAGGGGATATTGTTTCTCCCTACTTATTTTAGAATGTAATATCCGCAATTTTTGATTTTCGGTAAATTTCTTTTTTTCGGCCGGAGTCCGTTTTGACGGCTCGCTCATGACCGTTTCGTCATTCTGAGAATGATTAATTCTACACTTTTTTGTCATCCGAGTTCGTTTCGGTGTTGTTTTGTTGAGTTCCGTGCTTTTTAGCGACTTTTCCGCACTTGAGTTCGATTCTTGCGAATCTCGTCCGAAACTGCTGTTTCGAGTTTCCCGCAAGTCCGTTTAACTTTGTTGGACGTGTTGTGATCTTCGGTTTGGTTATTCGATCACGTATCGTGATTTCCGGGCGTTTTGGGCCATTTTGTAATTTGCCCAAAGTTACGGGTATCCGTATCTGTAATTGTTGTCTCTGTAATATCCTACTTTTCTTTCCCTTGTATTTTTATTTTTGGTATATTTCTCGGTCATAGTGACCTCGCGTACCTTTCAAAGGTGTCCTTCTGCCAACCGTTGAATCGTATTCTCGTTATTGTGGTGCGGAACGGCCGTTTCGGGTTGCCGTGGATCCATTTCGTGTTATTGGTTCCCAAATATTGATTCCTATCGTTTTATTCTCTTCCGGATCATTTTTATCATTTTGGAACCTAATAGGGGGTGTGGGCCGCGGCACAAGATGTGCGTGCCGCGCACACAAATTCCTTCGCTTGTTGGTCGAACAAATCAGACGTGCCGCCGCGCACACCCATCCGGTGCCGCGGCACAAGGTGCGAGCTGCCGCGCACACTGCCCGGTGCCGCGCACACTCGTGTCGTCCGCGACCTAAACCCAATCAGACTGGGTGCCGCGGCACACGCAGCCGTGGCGCACAATGCCGAAACCTCGGGAGTAATTTTTGCCTCGTGTCGCGCACACTGCCGTGCCGCGGCACACAAAGCGGTAATTGTACAATCTCGTCCTTTTTAGACGAGATCGGTCGTCTTCTCCTTCATTTCACCGCATCGCGAGAGAGTGAGAGAGAGGGAAGAGTTCTTCATCTTTATCCATTGAGGGGTTGATTTTCACCATTTTTCTTCTAGTGAAGCCCTTGACGATCAATCCAACGCGTGTTCTACGGATCTTAGTACTTGAATCTCCAAAGGTATTATTTCTTGAAACCCTCCCTTTTGGATAATTGGGGATTTTGGGGTTTTTGTCCGATTCTTCCCGCTTTGTTGATGGATTCTTGATGAATATGATTAATCTTGTTGGTATTCTTAGTTTCCCTACGGATTCATGGTATATTTCGTGATTTTTACTAATCGAGAGGGTTTGGTTGTGGTCCGCCTCGTTGTTGTTTATATACGAATATACATGAATCGTAGGCGGGTTTTCGGTGTATTCCAATTCCGTATTCATTTAGAAACGGTTGTGATTGTATTCTTCGAATCGTTAGGTTCGGTTTCATTGGTTCCTAGCGTTCGTCGGTGACTTTCCCTTCCGTTCTTCGCGTCAATAATTCGAGGCAAGTATTTTGGAAACCTTTAAGCTTAACATGAAATGGTGATGTATATTACTTGTGTGTAACTCACCTTGTGTTGGCTGACGGTCAAGGAGGAAAATCTATGCCGCGCCCGGATTTCACGAGTTTCGTACCGCTAGCCAACTCGGTAGGGTCCTTGTGAGGCCTCGAGTGAGAATGTATGCCGCCGCCTGTTCTCACGGCATAGCGTGTGCGTGGTTTTGTTTTTCCGTAATTGTAGCCAAATCTGTATGGTCCCTATGAGGCCTCGAGTGAGAATGTATGCTGCCGCCCTGTTCTCTAGGCTATTTGTGAAATGTATGTTTTCCGGAAAAAGACATGTCTAGTTTTGGTTTTGAAATGATATCGGTGCATGTACTATGAAATGTGTAAGCGATTGGTTTGCCTTGAATACTTGTACTAGCGTAATTGCTAACCCCTTTGGGGACCCGTTGTCGGGGACATTCTTGTTATGGATTTCAGGTTATGTTCACTGCATTTGAGCGGCTACTGGATGGTACGAGGATGTCGGCCAAGGTTGTTGACATGTGCAATTGAGTCTTGTTACTTCCTACTGTCTCTTTTGATGTGGGTGTTTTTTTTCCAAATTGTAAACTTATAGATTGTACTCGCGAGTACTTAGGCTTTTCCTTTCGGATTGTGTTTGGACTTCGTTGGAGTTACTGTATTTGTCGGTTGATGTTTATTATGCCGGTTGTACCGGACGTGTTGTTTTATGTTCTTGTTGTTAACAATTGTTTCCTTGCTAACCGAGACGGTTAGTCGAGAGGTGTTTTCTTGTGTTAGCCTGGTGGATCCCAGGTAGGGGGTCCACGGCGCTGTAATACACCTCGAATATCTTGGGGGTGTTACAAAATGTTACAAACAACGCAAAGGAATATACGGCGTGTAAACACGCTCCACGGCGACCAACACAACGTCGCCGTTAGGGATATAATAAAACCAACAAATGACAAGCGTCATCAAACGGATAATATAGCCAAGTCAATTATCCGACAATCACAAAACACAACGAACGAAAATCAATACGATTGACCAACCTAACGGTACATTGATCAAAACGCGATCCAAACGCTGAACAAATACGGAATTCCACCGCCTAAGGGCTGAAAGATCGAAAACGAAACTAATTTCCCGAACTTGAGGGAATTAGGGAGGAGCCTGAACGCTCAACAATCACGAAACGAGAACAAAAACCGAACAAACAAACGATCGAGACAACAAAAATCGAACAATCATGTCCGAAACATGAAGGATAATACAATTCAAGCAACAACTCCCAGGATGATCTGGTGAGAACTACAAGACATGCATTCCCATAAGATCCACAGGAGATGGAATAGCGATTGAAAAGTCACAACGATACCAGATCGACCCAAAACAAGATCACAGTTCGTTCGAACGATGAAACTGAAATACAGAACAAGTTCAGAAGGTATCAACGAACACGAGCGTGTCGATAGACACGAGAAACAGGAATGTAGAAGTCCAAAAACAATACGGGTATTACATTCGACCTCTTATAAAAGAAGGTCGTCCCCGCAACTCACAATAACGAAAACAAGGTAACAACACAAAAAGCAACCGATAGAAAAATCTCCCATGGGCCTCTCAGAACCGATCCTGATGTCTGTGCTGAAGCGCGAACTCCGAAAGTCTCGGTAGCCAATTCGCAAATTTGAATTCGGTGTCCCTCGAGTCCACACTCAAAATGTGTTACTGACGAGAAGGACAAAATGCACGTACATTCCCCCGACACATCACGGTTGAAATGCCTCGGCTCGGCATACCGAAAATATAAATGCTAGGTACAATGGAACATAACATCACAAAACAACAAACCGGAGATGCCAACTCAGCGCAACAAAGAATCATAACACATATCATACACAACGATTACCATCGTAAAGTAATACACACAAACACTACAACGACGACGGTATCGTTCGGCGACCTCAACGGCCCGAACGATAACCAAAGACATAATTACAACCATCATGAAACAATCACACATGTACGCAAACGCATAAACTCAAGCTTTAACAACTCACACAAAGCGATAACACGCAAGCCACCACGAAATGACAACATTGAAGATCGTCATCACACCTCCCACAAAGGGCTAACAAAACATATGCGTGGCGAACGACTCAACGTTCACACCACCAATTCAATCACAATTCGGAGGGCTAACATCCTAACAACAATACCAACATCATACACACCTTCTCCGACCACAAGCAGGAAATGATGGGTTTTAAAAACGAAAACCACTTTATGAAGACAGTTTGGAAACACCAGTTGATCTTGAGTATCATTTTACAAAAAGATGAACAAACATCATTTTCGAGACTTTGGAGAACCATTTCACATCGATAAAAAAAAATGAGGACACTTTCTCTTAGTGAAAAACTTTCAGAAAAGTGTTTATAAAACACTGAAAATATCTCAAAATATTTTGGTCCTCGAGGTAAAAGAATTTTAAAACATATTGTGGCACCTTGGAAGTGCTACGAGAAAACAATTCATTTTAAAAGTACGTCTCGAAATTTATTTTCTAAGATACTCAAGGTTTTCAAAAATAATTCAATGGGCTAGAATGCCCAAAAATGCTCATGTAACAATATTCGTTTAAACATATTATAATATATGCACCAAATCGCACAAAGTCAAGACAATACATGTCTTTTATCGGGAAGGCAAACAGTCAATTATCACAGTCAAAAAGACATAATTAATGACAACACTCCTCATACAAACGAAACATGAGAGTAAAATAACCACATATCAAGAAATCAAAATCCGTAAGAGGATTCCGTCACTTAACAAATAATCATAAAAATAGCTCGTGTCACACGAGGCACCACACAAGGAAGGGAGACTTACATCCACAGGTCGCACGAAGATGATGATCGCCCCACGATACTAATCACGGTCAACAAACTCAAACGACGCGTCGCGACACGACTCAGTCAGATAAAATCCGAAGAAACAAGACTCAAACAACACGACTTGACCCGACAGCCTAGGTTTTTCTCAACCTAAGCTCTGATACCATTTCTGTAACACCCCCAATCCGTTCAGGGATATTACACGCCGTAGACCCTCTCCTCGAGGACCTACCAGGCCGACAACTGCAATCAAACATCGCCTTTAAGGCTAAAATGACTCAGTAGACCGATTTGGTCTTTCAATAAATATGTACAACTCAAATACAACTCATGCCCACGCAGGGGTCGAAATACAATCACACCCGTACAACGGGGAAAATATACTGCAGCGGAAAAGAAAATACAACCAGACCAATACGACAGCAACGGATCCTCGTGTGATTAGTATCATTCATCTTTCATCATCCTTCGTGCCAACCCTGTGCTATGCTCCAAAACCTGAATGCAAAAATAGACATCCACCCCGAATACTGGGGTTAGCAAACTCCACCGCTTTGCTAGTGCAAGAACAAAGTGCAAATACGAGCCATACAATTCACATTTTACGAATAACAATAACCAGTGAATCCTTAAAAATCCAAACGTGACGAAAAGTACTTCCCGAGGCAAGAGTTTGGTAAAACATTCTAAAACCGAAAGGTCACAAATCAAGGGAAAACTATTTATAAAAGCTTTGAATTTCCATCGAGAGTTTTAGTAGGAGACAATTTAGAATTACCGAATCCTTCGCTTTCCAAAATTAATGTGGTCACAACCCAAAAGTTTTGTTTTCGCAAATAAAACCAACCATAATACACAAGGTTAAAAACCCACATCATGTGTCCTCGACGACGTAAAATACACACGCACCCATGAAGTTTCACTCGTGAATCCGTGTCGAAGCCAATGGAATTCCTCCGTGGCCCCGCCGAACCTCCCGAGGTGAGCAAACACATTCACAAAACATACGCAACCGCACTCGTGAATCCAGTGTCAAAGCCAATGGAATTCCTCCGTGATCCCATCGACCTCCCGAGGTGAGCGAAAAACAATCACAAAATATACACACATAGCGGTGAAGTTTCACTCGTGAACCTGTGTTGAAGCCATTGGAATTCCTCCGTGGTCCCGTCGAACCCTCCCGAGGTGAGCAAACACATTCACAAAACATGTACTCGCATCGCCTAGACCGGACGAAGCCACAAATCCCACCCCGTGATCCCGTCGACCCCGAGCCGGCTAGCGAAATACTCAAGCACCACACGCCGCCAGACCGGACGGCCAAGAATCCCACCCCGTGATCCCGTCGGACCCCGAGCCGCTAGCGAATCAATCATGCGCAATTAACACATCATACCAAGGATATCCAAACAATTCACCCAGAGGCATCAAACACTTAGCAAAACACCACGTCAAAACACAATGCACCGAAATGAAACAATATACATCCACACGCAACACCAAGTGCATCATCAACACCAAACATATCCACAGGGGTCACATACTGCTCATGGAACACACCAATCACAAAACACACACGGTTTTGAAAGAGGGCCTTTAACAAGGCTAACCAAATCTTTTGAAAACTCATTTCAAACCAACAAATAAACCAAGACGATCACCAATCATCATATCCACAAAACAAGAAAAGTATGGACAAGGTACTTGCCTCGAATAAGAACAACGCGGAGAATCGACCGAAGTAGGTTGGCCCGAACCGACTACGAACCCGCCGACTCCACCGAACGCCAATTCGCGATAATAAACTACGGAGGACAATAACAACAATGAAAATGAATTCCATAGCATGACACAAAGCCGTTGAATTCAAAGAACGAACGACGAATGTTCAAGTGTTTTCCCCAAAACGGCCAAGAACACGATTCGTCCCGACAAAACACGAAAACGGAATTCCAAGTTGAAATATGGATATACAATCCATAGAATATGTTTAACAACATCATTTAACCATAATCGATCCATCGAAAATGGATGGAAAACGAGATCGGGGAGAAATCCCCCGAAAAGTCAATTCGAAGGAAACCAAGAAATATACTTCGATTCGATGAAGAACAATGGATTAAATGATGTTAAACATGAGAATACTACCAAGATTAATCATACCCATCATGAATTAATCAACAACACGGAACGAATCGGACAAAAATGAAAAAACCCCCAAATTCACGAAATTAGGGTTCTAAGGAAGATTACCTTGATTCGCTGGATCAAAGGATGATAACGGATGATTGATTGATGTTATGAACTCAAGAACTTCATGGATTTGTTGTTAAACAACATGGCTTCGTCTCCTCCAAAACCCCAGCCGCGGACCGAAGAGAAATGAAATGAAAAATGACTGAAAAAGTCGCTGGTCTGTCATTTATATATCGGGCGGAACTAGCGTGCGCTAGCCTTCCTGACTAGCGTGCGCTATCGCCGATCGCCGAGCACTCTCGCCATGGCCCGCATGACCCGGCACCACCGACCACCCCGCGACCATGACTCGTCCGCCCGACTCCCGCTAGGCGTGCGCTACGGCCGAAGCTCGCGCGCTTAATTGGTCCCAAAGAGCCACCGGACTAACAACTTACCTGTAACGCACGCTAGTCGGCCAGCGGCGCTACCTCGCCGGTTAGGCGCGCTACGACCGACAAAGCGCGGCGCTACTCGCCGATCCCGACCGAGTCCGTAACCTCGTAATCCTTCCGCCTGTGCCCGAGCAGCAGACGCTAAAGCCACCCGAGCAGCGGCGCTACCCTCGCCGGAAGCGCAGCCTTCCGGCAGAGCGTGCGCTACGCCGGTTCTGCCGCACTGTCCGGCCGGTGCCCGCAATCGTCCGGCGATCCCGCAACCGTCCGGCCACACGACCACCGGGGCTCGACGACCCGATTTCCGAAAACGCATTTTAACGAACACGATTTAAAAGTTCGCGGACAACATCAACGGCCCGAAATGAAAACATAATACCATAATTAGTCATACGCGACCAAGAAACGGGTCGAGACAACAATTACAGATACGGATACCCGAAACTTACAAGAAATTACAAAATGGCCCAAAACGCCCGGAAATCACGATACGTGATCGAATAACAAAACCGAAGTTCACAACACGTCTAACAAAGTTAAACAGACTTGCGGGAAACTCGAATGATTAGCTGATGAGATTCGCAAGAATCGAACTCAAGTGCGGAAAAGTCGCTAAAAAGCACATAACTCAACGAAACGACACCGAAACGAACTCGGATGTCAAAAAGTGTATAATTAATCATTCTCAGAATGAAGAAACGGACATGAGCGAGTCGTCAAAACAGACTTCCGCCGAAAAAAAAGAAATTACTGGAAATCGAAATTACGGGTATTACAGAGCCGAGTTGGTTCGGCCGTTGTCTTTTTTCTTGTTTATCTCCTGTTGGTTGTGCCGAGGTGAGCTCGGACTTTCATAGTGCCGAGTCGAGCTCGGTCATATAGTGCTGGGTCGAGCTCGGCCATATAGTGCCGGATGAGTCGGTCTTATGAGGTGCCGAGGTGAGCTCGGCCTTATAGTGCCGGATGAGACGGTCATTCGAGGAGCCGAGGAAAGCTCGGTCTTAGAGTGCCGGAGGAGCCGGTCATTCGAGGTGCCGAGGCAAGCTCGGTCTTATAGTGCCGGATGAGCCGGTCATTCGAGGTGCCGAGGCAAGCTCGGTCTTAGAGTGCCAGAGGATTCGGTCATTCGAGGTGCCGAGGCGAGCTCGGTCTTATAGTGCCGGAGGAGCCGGTCATTCGAGGTGCCGAGGCGAGCTCGGTCTTATAGTGCCGGAGGAGCCGGTCATTCGAGGTGCCGAGGCGAGCTCGGTCTTATAGTGTCCAGGCTTGAGAAATAAATAGCGCCAAATTTTATTGATAATACCTTTTTAAGTACATGGCATTCCACGGATAAGTAAATCTCTGGCCATTCAGATATTCTAGTCGGTAGGTTCCGTTCTGAAGGACTTCGCTAATCTTGTACGGTCATTCCGACTTGGGCTTAAGTGGTCCAGGATCCGGTCCCAATACCCGTTTAAGAACGAGGTCTCCGACCTGGAAACTTCTATGATGAACCTTGGAGTTGTAATATTTTTCGCTTCTTATTTTATAGATGGCGTTCCGCATTTCTGCTTGAGTCCATTTTTCGGCGATGAGGTCCAGGCTCACTTGGAGGGCAAAGTCGTTATCTTGCTCTTCGAAATGGGTTACCCGATAGGTAGGTGCCCCAATTTCGACCGGGATGACTGCCTCAGTGCCGAAAGCTAAGGAGAAAGGGGTTTCTCCAATGGCGGACCAATGCGTTGCTCTATAAGCCCACAAGGCTCCAGGGAGTTCTTCGGGCCAGGAACCTTTGAGTTCTTTGAGGCGGGTGCTGCTTTATGATCTTGTTAACCGCCTCAACCTGCCCGTTGGATTGCAGATAGTACGGAGTGGAAAAGTTGTTTCGTATGTGGAGGCCGTCGCAGAAGGCCCGAAATTTGTTATTGTCAAATTGTTTGGCATTATCGGAGACAATGGACTGAGGGATTCCGAACCGGCAGATGAGTGACTTCCAAACAAAATTGACTATTTTTTGCTTGGTTGTCCGTGCCATAGGCTCGGCCTCGGCCCATTTTGTGAAATAATCAACTGCGACGATGGTGTATTGTACTCCTCCCCGTCCTTTAGGTAAGTGTCCGATCAGGTCAATCCCCCACTTGGCGAATGGCCACGGGCAATAAAAGGAAGTGAGGGTTTCTGGCGGGGATCGGATCTGAGGAGCGAAGATTTGGCATCGGACGCACTTCCGCACAAGCATGATGGCATCTTTTTTAAGATTTGGTCAATAATATCCTTGCCGGATCAATTTATAGGCTAGTGCCTGGCCGCCGGAATGGTTGCCGCATATACCCTCGTGCACCTCTCTGAGGGCGTACTCTACTTCCGACTCGGACAAGCATTTCAGCAATGGAACCGAATACCCTCTCTTGTATAAAGTCCCATCCACGATGGTAAACCGGTCGGACTGTGTTCGAAGTGATCGTGTCTGGGCTCAGTCCTCGGGTAAAACGCCGCTCTGAAGATATCGGATTATAGGCTGCATCCATCCATGCGGTTACGATTGTTCGGCAGCCTCGACTTCCGCCATTTCTAGGGCTGATGATGCATGGTATCCTATGCTAACCTCGTCCATATGTTCGGCTCCAGAGCTGGACGCGAGTTTGACCAAGGAGTCGGCTTGGATGTTCTCGGTTGGGGGGATGTCTTGTATAGTTCCCCGAAAATCTTGCATCCAGGTCCGCGCCAGGCGGAGATACTTGACCAGTTTAGGCTCCCTGGCCTCGTATTTGCCCCTAATTTGGTTTACTACCAATTGAGAATCACTTAAGACAGCGAGGCGAGCGAGACCGAGGGAGGTCGCCATTTCCAGACCGGCCAGGAGGACTTCATACTCTGCTTCATTGTCAGTGGTCGGAAAACCCAGGCAAATGGCCGAGCAGAACAAACGTTGATCGGGACTGACGAAGACTATTCCTGCTCCTGCCCTGTCGGCAGTTGACGACCTGTCTAAGTAGAGTAACCACTCCTATGATCAGTCATTCTCTTGTGTGATGGCTGGTGTGAATTCCGCGATGAAATTTGCCACGACCTGACCTTTTATGGCAGTGCGCGATTCAAAAGTCAAGTCAAAGTGTCCGAGCTCGACGGCCCATTTGATCATCCGACCGGATACGTCGGGTCGGTGCATGACCTATTTTAAGGGGTAGTTCGTTAGGACAACTACCTGATATTCCAGAAAGTAGGGTCTTAACTTCCGGGACGCCATCATGAGCGCATAGGCCAGCTTTTCCATTGGGGCGTATCTGAACTCGGCATCATGAAGGCCCTGACTAACATAATAGACCAAATGTTGAACCACATTCTCCGTCCGGATAAGAGCGGCGCTGATTGTGGAGTCGGACACCACGAGATACAAATTGAGAGGTTCTTCTCGGGCCGGTCGTTGCAGGATTGGTGCTTCTGCCAGGACTTCCTTGATGGCCTCAAAGGCCTTTTGGCAAGGGTCGGTCCACTGAAAATCTTTGTTCTTTTTTATTGCCTCAAAGAAAGGTTTGCATTTATCGGTTGAGCGAGAGATAAAGCGACTTAGCGCGGCTAGCCGTCCAGTTAGGCTCTGCACTTTTTTGACCGAATTTGGTGGAACAAGTTCGGTTACTGCCCTGATTTTATCGTGGTTGGCTTCAATCCCTCTTTGGCTTACCATGTAGCCGAGGAATTATCCGGAGCCTACCCCAAATGAACATTTCGTTGGATTTAACTTCATATTGTACTCCCGCAAAATCGCAAATATTTTATTGAGGTCATTTACATGGTCGACCCATCGCAAAGATTTCACTAGCATATCATCTACATATACCTCCATCGTATGCCCTATCAAGCTACTGAACATTTTATTTACCAGGCGTTGATAGGTTGCGCCGGCGTTTTTGAGCCCAAAAGGCATCATTCGGTAGCAATATAGGCCACGGGCCGAGTATAATGAGGTGTTTTCTTCATCACTGGGATGCATCGGGATCTGATTGTATCCGGAGTACGCATCCATAAAACTCATCAGCTCATGCCCGGTCGTTGCGTCCACCATATAGTCGATGTGGGGTAGGGGATAACTATCTTTTGGGCAGGCTCTATTTAGATCAGAGAAGTCAATGCAGAGTCTCCATAGCCCGGTCGACTTTTTCACCAGGACCGGGTTGGCCACCCATGTAATACCCGGTTGTAATTCAGTAATTATCATTCAGTAATTATCATTCAGTATTTGATACTCAGTAATTTCATTCATTATTGATCATTTGTCACTCAGATTCAGTCATGGTATTCATCATTCAGAGTAATTGTATCGAGTATCGATCGTCATTCATCATTAATCTGATTGGAGTTTCGTGCCGTGTTTATCATCATTGTCATTTTCGTTGCAAGCTGTGCTTGAGGAGTAGCGCACGCTACATACTCCTTTTAGCGTACGCTAATTGGGTAGTGGTAGCGCACGCTACCGCTCAGCTTTAGCGCACGCTAAGGTTTGGCCGCAGCCCGTAAGATACCGGATCGCAGTGAGAATAATGGTAGCGCACGCTACGAGTGGTAAGTAGCGCGCGCTAACGGTTGTAGTAGCGCACGCTATATGTGTGGAGTAGCGCGCGCTAGGGGCGGATCGTGTTGAGTCCAGTGGCTACCGGATCGCACCGGTTTATTCATAGTGCACGCTATGCATTGTTGTTAGCGTACGCAATCGACATATTAGCGCACGCTAAATAATGGTTGTAGCGCACGCTATCGAGGTTAGATCAGAGGGCGATGGTTTTCGGACTCGATCGGGCGTCAAGTTTTTCGCTAGCGCACGCTAACAATGGATATTAGCGCACGCTAGTAGTATGGCCGTAGCGCACGCTATGAAGAGGTACGTAGCGCGCGCTACCATGTTCGGACAAAGGTACCGGACTACCCAAAGTACTCGTTAGCGCACGCTATGCACTGTGGCTAGCGCACGCTAACCTCGGACCGAGTATAAATCGATGCTTAGTCGACTTCGTCATTTGTTCATCTCATTTCACTCCTTCGGTATTTTTGGGTGATTTCGAGCGATTCGGAGAGGATTCTTCGAGGTGTAATCATCAACCATCATCTTCAAGCTCATCTTTCGGATTGATCATCATCTCATCATCTTCATCACATCGAATCAAAGGTATTAATCTCTTGGATCTAGAATTTCGATTTTGGGTTTTCCTTCCGATTTCTTCGTAAGCTTGGATTATCATTGGAATATGTTAGATATGAATTATCTACCTTGATAAATATATTCCTACGGATTTAATGGTTATTTTTCGAATTATTACAAGAACCCTTGGGGTTGACTTCGGTTAATCGGGGATTTTCCGATCGAGGTTGTTGTAATCATGAATTATGGATTCCTAATGGCTAATTGATATCATTTAAGTGTTGTGTTAGTTAGAAATACTCATTTTAGTGTTGGTTTTACATATTCGGATTTGATATTTTCGAAGTCGTGTGGTTGGTTACGTATTCGTTAGAATGCCCCAATGAGTTCGATTATCGTTGTTTCGACCTTTGGGTTAGTCGTGTTTTGTTGTTTGATGCGTGTATTGAACGGTTGTTGGTAATTATTGTTATTCAAGGTTGTTCGAGCGACCGGTATTTCACTTAGGACGTTGTTCGTGGACGGACATTCTTCATCGGTATTGAGTAAGTTGATTCTTACTCGGTTAAAAGGATATTCATTCCTTTTGTTGTTGATCATTCATAATCATAACTCATTCATCATTGTATTAATCATTTTGAGACTTGTAATTGTCGGATAATCATTTCATTAGCGAGGAACGGCGGTTCCAATCATTTCATTGAAAACTATCAATCACTTCATTATCACTTTCGTATCGGTGAGTCATTCTTGACTTTGTCGGATTATTATTATTCATTGATATTCATTATGGTCATTCTTGTTCATATGACCTTCTGGGTTCATATTGCGTGGCCGGGTGCGGATGTGTGGAATTTTTAGTCGGGCACGTGATGGCCATGTATTGGGAGTGATACATTGGACTGTGCACACGGTAACGATTACCTCCGTGAGACTAATTAGGTACAAGGACGGGTGTGTCCGGTCATCCGTCTTGTACACTTGTACAGAATACTACGGGCGTACTATGATGCTCCTCTTCAGCGTAATTCATAATTAAGAATATTTCATAACTTCAGTTAATTCATGATTGTGAAATTTCAACTCTTGAGGATTGTTGTTACGTAGAATCGACTCCCGTTGGGGGATTTTGTTTTCAGGTCACGGCAAGGCAAAGGCACGGGAAGAGCATGTTGACGGCGACGAGTCCCAGTGATACTAATAGGGGGCCCCAGTCATTCCGTTTGTTCAGTCATTTTCAGTCATTTCAGTCATTTCAGTTATTTCTGTCATTTGTATTTTCCGCTGCAAATTCCGTTTGTAATGTTTATTTATTCAGGGTGGTGTATTTTATCTTCATATAAAATACACTAGTATTCGGTATTGTCCTAGTGTGTCGTACTTAAACTCCTCATCGGAGTGTTTGGTAATATAATGTGGTTCGGTACTACAATTATATTATTTAATTCATCATTTTCATTTGCCTGGTGGGTCCCAAATGTGGATTCACTGACCGTAATATCCGCCTAGTTTGGGGTGTTACAGAGTTGGTATCGGAGCGTGGTTTTGAATACTACCCTCCAAGTCATGTCTCATTTGAAATCATCTTCATCGGACTAGTATCATTGGACTTTCGCGTCACGTGTGACCTGTGCAAATGCCGAGCCAATCAGACCAAGAACTGTAAGATTTCTAATGCCATGGTATAATTTCGGCATTAATCATTCATTCATAATTCATCGATTAACAATCCTCAATCATCATTGTCACGTTGACCAGGACGGTCAGGTTAACTCATTAATCAGACAATTCATTTCATTGTTCAGTTGTTGATCAGGAAGATCGAATCATTAATCTTGTTAACTCATTCAAGATAATCATTTCAGTAACTTTATCAGATAATCATGTCACGTCAATTGATCACTCATGTAATCGCTGTATTTGAGCGCGTATGCTCATTTTCATCATTTCATAATATAATCATAATGTGATACTCATGCGAGATATATAATCATCATATGACTTTCCACTTCAGTATGGAAAGGGTCGGGCAGAGGACGTGGAGGACGAGGCCGTGGAGCGGGCCGAATCCCGAGAGCTCGTGTGAATACACGTGCAAACGCGAGGAATAATGCTAATTCATCGAGCGGACGCCGCCACTCATTCACCTCGGACGCGATCATTCATTATCGGGAGTCGCACCGGGACACGGCTCGCCGAGGGTGTCCGGTTGATCCACTTGCATTTATGCAGGCATGATGGCCCAAATGACTCGGATGGCTCGGTTGATGGAGACGATGCATAACTCCGTCAATCGGGACCAGCAGCTCCTCCGCAGACACCTCAGAGGCAATAGAGGAATGTGAGTAACATAATCAGCGATATCACACGCAACATGCCACCTAATTTTGAGGGCTAGTCTGAGCCTGCAGATATAATTAATTGGCTCGAGCATTTCGAGAAGCTTTTTGCTATGGTAGAGTGTCCCGAGGGACACAAAGTTTCTGTTGCGGCTTACTACCTTGGTAAGAGCGCACATTCTTGGTGGTTGTCATTGAAGCCCACCGAAGGATCTTGTACTTGGGATCGCCCAAGACTCTCATGATGGAGAGGTATTATCCAGCCCCACTCAGAGAGGCCAAGTCGCCGAATTGCTCACCCCGACCCCTCAACAGACGAGGATGTTCTCGCTATTGCCGAGAAATTTCAGAACTTCTTCCTTTCGCCTCGTCCATCATTCATTCAGAGGCGGATAAGATCAAGTATTTCAAAGAAGAGGTCAAAACCCCGTATGAGACTTGCCATTTAATCATAATTGCACCACGTTGGCCGAGTTCATCGAGAAGGCTCTTACTTACGAGCTTACGGCTAAGGAAATTGCTAAGCAAAGAACCTTCGTCTCGCTAGCAAGAAGTCCAAGAACCGTAATCACCGACGGAGTCGTGCCACTTTCAAGAAACCCCGTATGGCTCGCTTTCGAGCGACCTCCGGTGTCATCTAAACCCGCGGAATCTCGATCCACGAGCGCCGCCTTCGCCATCACCTGTTACAACTGTGGGGATCTTGGTCATGTCGGCACTAAGTGTCCGAGACAGTCACACGTGTCATAACTGTGGTATTGTGGGACATATGGCCCGTTTTTGCCGTAGGGACTCCAAACCTACTCGGACGTCATCTCGTGCACCTAAGCAACACTGCTCGTAATCAAAGCACTTCAATCGGCGTGCTTAAAACGACGGGAGCGACTAAAGGTGGAGCTTTTAGCCATCAGACGGGAGCGTCCGGTGCCGGGACTAGCAAGCCCCGGATTTATGAGATGAAGAAGACCGATGATCCAGAGGCCCGAATGATCTCAGGTACACTCGATATTCTATCTCAACCTGTGTGTACTCTTTTCGATACTGGTGCATCGCATTCATTCATTTCCGAGTCATGTTTGAGTAGACTACGTCTGGGTAGTGCTACTAGTTGTGAGCCTTATGTCATTGGCCTACCTGATGGTAGACGAATTATCGGTAATCATGAGATTCAGAATTGTCCGATTCAGTTTCATGGTCGTGTATGGCCAGCGGACCTAATCGTGGTAGATTTACCGAGGGACGACGTCATCTTGGGCATTGATTGGATGGATCGTCATGATGCCATCATTAGTGTCCGTAAGCGTATGGTCACTATCATTTCAGACGATGGAGTTGAATGTGTGTTTCAGGGAGGTAATCCCGGCTGTTCTGGTAAGGTCATTAATTCAATGAAAGCAGTAAGGTTACTCAATCAGGGATGTGTCGGTTATTGGTGCTATATGGCCAAAACCGAGAAGTCATCAGTAATGTTAACGGATATTCCGGTGGTGAGGGAATATGCCGATGTTTTTCCAGTCGAGTTACCTGGTTTGCCTCCACAGAGGGATGTGGAATTCACGATTGAGTTGGAGCCTGGTACGTCCCCGATATCGAAGGCGCCGTACCGGATGGCCCCGACCGAGATGCAGGAATTAAAGAACCAACTTGAGGAGTTGTTCGAGAAAGGTTATATTCGACCGAGTGCGTCCCCGTGGGGAGCGCCAGTGTTATTTGTCAAGAAGAAGGATGGTTCATTCCGCTTATGTATTGATTATCGGGAGTTGAACAGGGTGACGATCAAGAATAAGTATCCCTTACCCCGTATTGACGATCTCTTAGATCAACTTCAGGGAGCTTCAGTATTTTCCAAGATCGACTTAAGATCTGGATATCATCAGTTGCGGATTCGAGAGTCGGATATCGCGAGGACGGCGTTTCGAACACGCTATGGTCACTATGAGTTTGTGGTTATGCCGTTTGGATTGACTAATGCACCTGCGGTATTCATGGAGTTAATGAATCGGGTTTTCATCGACTTTTTGGATCAGTTTGTTGTTGTCTTCATCGACGACATTTTGATTTATTCTCGTGACCGGGAGGAACACGAGTTCCACCTTCATCAAGTGCTAGACGTGTTGAGACGAGAACAACTTTATGGGAAGTTTTCCAAATGTGAGTTCTGGATGTCCGAAGTGACTTTTCTCGGGCATGTAATTTCATCAGACGGAGTTCGTGTCGACCCTCAGAAGACGGAGGCTATTCGAGATTGGCTACCTCCGAAGAATGTTAAGGAAATCCGAAGCTTCCTCGGATTAGCGGGTTATTATCGGCGATTTGTGGAAGGATTTTCTAAAATCGCTCAACCCTTGACGAACTTATTGCGGAAGGATAAGAAATACACGTGGTCCGACGCGTGTCAACGGAGTTTTGAGGAACTCAAGAGTCGGTTAATGTCAAGACTGCATTTCCTTGCCGCAGGGACGGAAGGATTTGTGGTCTATAGTGATGCGTCGGACAGTGGTCTCGGATGTGTGATCATGCGAATGGGAAAGTTATTGCTATGCTTCACGGCACCGAGACCTTACGAGGTTAATTATCCGACCCACGCACTGGAGCTAGCGGCCGTGGTGTTCGCTTTGAAGATTTGGCGTCATTACCTTTATGGCGTCACCCGCCGATATTCACCGATCATAAGAGCTTAAAGTATATATTTACTCGTATGAGTTAAATATGCGTCGAGACGGTGGTTGGAATTAATCAAGGATTATGATATCGAGATCCTCTACCACCGGCAAGGCGAACGTTGTCGCCGACGCCTTGAGTCGTAAGTCCGTTCAGAGCAGATGCTGCCCGCTTAATGCTTCGAAGGAGCTTCAGAGAATTCCTTAGACCCGAGATCGAGGTCCGGCTTCGCGAGTTCAGGGGCAACTTTGTATGTTAGAGATTTCATCGTCACTCGAGGAGGAAATTCGAGAGAATCAGTGGTTCGACCCATCATTATTGCGCATCCGTGAGGATGTGGCTCAGGGAAAGCCTCGGATTTGTGGTCCACGAGGATGGACTTTTGAGGTTTAAGAATCGGTTGTGTGTACTGCAAATGACGAGTTGAAAAACTCGATTTTGAAAGAAGCTCATGCTACCCCTTATTCCGTTCATCCGGTCTAGCAAGATGTACAAGGACTTGAAACAAAATTACCGGTGGAGTAATATGAAGCGAGAAGTCGCAGAATTTGTTTCGAGATGCTTAACTCGTCAACAAGTTAAGATTGAACATCGGCGGGCGGGTATGTCAAACCTCTTCCTATTCCCGAATGGAAGTGGGAAGACATTTCTATGGATTTCATCACGAGTTTGCCGACGAGTCGTCGTGGCATGAATACGATCGGGTGATCGTGGACCGCTTAACTAAATCAGCTCATTTCCTTGAGATCAAGGAGACGTGGGGTCCCGAGAGACTTGCTCAACTGCTCATCAAAGAGATAGTCGACCGCACGGTACTCTAAAAGTATCGCTTCCGATCGTGACGACGGTTTGTGTCGCATTTTGGAAATCACCATCGTGCTATGGGAACTCGGCTTAATCTCGCATCGCTTTTCATCCTCGGTCAGACGGACAATCAGAGAGGACCATTCAGACATTAGAGGACATGTTGAGGGCATGCGTCCTCGATTGGAAAGACGATTGGGAAGCCCAACTACCATTGATCGAGTTCACGTATAATAATAGTTGGCATGCTTCGATCAAGATGGCACCTTACGAGGCCTTGTATGGTCGTCGTTGTCGATCTCCGTTGTGTTGGGACGACTTATCGAATCAATCGGCACCGAGCCCGATATGCTTATAGCCGCCCGTGAGAAAGTAGCTTTGATCGAGTCGTTTGTTGACCGCTCAGAGTCGGCGAAATCATATGCAGATAACCGCCGCCGACCATTAGAGTTCGAGGCCGGGTGACCATGTGTTGGTCAAGGTATCCCCGAGTCGTGGTATCTTCCGTTTTGGGAAGAGGGAAAGTTGAGTCCGAGATTCATCGGACCGTTTGAGATTTTGGATCGGGTGGGCGAGTTAGCTTATCGATTGGCTTTACCTCCGCGTTGAGCCGAATTCATAATGTGTTTCATGTCTCTCGCCAAAGTATGTTGCCGACCCGAGTCACATACTTGATTCGATGAAATCGAGATTGCCGATGATCATTCATATGAGGAGCGTCTGTGCGAGTTTTAGAGCGGCGAATCAAGCAGCTTGAGGAATAAGACGATTCCTTTGGTTAAAATTCAGTGGTCTAGACACGGAGTCGAAGAGGCTACTTGGGAAACCGAGGATAGTATGCGGAGAGTTATCCCGAGTTGTTTGACCCTTAGTTTCGGGACGAAACTCTTTTAAGGGGGTGTATGTAATACCGGTTGTAATTCAAGAATTATCATTCAAGAATTATCATTCAAGATTTGATACTCAGTAATTTCATTCATTATTGATCATTTGTCACTCAGATTCAGTCATGGTATTCATCATTCAGAGTAATTGTATCGAGTATCGATCGTCATTCATCATTAATCTGATTGGAGTTTCGTGCCGTGTTTATCATCATTGTCATTTTCGTTGCAAGCTGTGCTTGAGGAGTAGCGCACGCTACATACTCCTTTTAGCGTACGCTAATTGGGTAGTGGTAGCGCACGCTAAGGCTACCTTGGCTGCAGTCCAGAAGATACTGGACTGCAGGTGAGAATAATGGTAGCGCACGCTACGAGTGGTAAGTAGCGCGCGCTAACGGGTTGTAGTAGCGCACGCTATATGTGTGGAGTAGCGCGCGCTAGGGGCGGATCAGGTTGAGTCCAGTGGCTACTGGACTGCACCGGGTTTATTCATAGTGCACGCTATGCATTGTTGTTAGCGTACGCAATCGACATATTAGCGCACGCTAAATAATGGTTGTAGCGCACGCTATCGAGGTTAGATCAGAGGGCAGATGGTTTTCTGGACTCGATCGGGCGTCAAGTATTTCGCTAGCGCACGCTAACAATGGATATTAGCGCACGCTAGTAGTATGGCCGTAGCGCACGCTACGAAGAGGTACGTAGCGCGCGCTACCGTGTTCGGACAGTGGGTACTGGACTACCCAAAGTACTCGTTAGCGCACGTTATGCACTAGGGCTAGCGCACGCTAACCTGGACTGAGTATAAATTGGACAGTTAGTCAGACTTCGTCATTTGTTCATCTCATTTCACTCCTTCGGTATTTTTGGGTGATTTCGAGCGATTCGGAGAGGATTCTTCGAGGTGTAATCATCAACCATCATCTTCAAGCTCATCTTTCGGATTGATCATCATCTCATCATCTTCATCACATCGAATCAAAGGTATTAATCTCTTGGATCTAGAATTTCGGATTTTTGGGTTTTCCTTCAGAATTCTTCGTGTAAGCTTGGATTATCATTGGAATATGTTAGATATGAATTATCTACCTTGGATAAATATATTCCTACGGATTTAATGGTTATTTTTAGAATTATTACAAGAACCCTTGGGGTTGACTTGGTTAATCGGGGATTTTCCGATTGAGGTTGTTGTAATCATGAATTATGGATTCCTAATGGATTATTGATATCATTGAAGTGTTTTGTTAGTTCGAAATACTCATTTTAGTGTTGGTTTCGACATATTCGGGATTTGATATTTTCGAAGTCGTGTGGTTGGTTACGTATTCGTTAGAATGCCCCAATGAGTTCGATTATCGTTGTTTCGACCTTTGGGTTAGTCGTGTTTTGTTGTTTGATGCGTGTATTGAACGGTTGTTGGTAATTATTGTTATTCAAGGTTGTTCGAGCGACCGTATTTCACTTAGACGTTGTTCGTGGACGGACATTCTTCATCGGTATTGAGTAAGTTGATTCTTACTCGGTTAAAAGGATATTCATTCCTTTTGTTGTTGATCATTCATAATCATAACTCATTCATCATTGTATTAATCATTTTGAGACTTGTAATTGTCGGATAATCATTTCATTAGCGAGGAACGGCGGTTCCAATCATTTCATTGAAAACTATCAATCACTTCATTATCACTTTCGTATCGGTGAGTCATTCTTGACTTTGTCGGATTATTATTATTCATTGATATTCATTATGGTCATTCTTGTTCATATGACCTTCCGGGTTCATATTGCGTGGCAAAGTGCGGATGTGTGGAATTTTTAGTCGGGCACGTGATGGCCATGTATTGGGAGCGATACATTGGGTGTGCACACGTGAACGATTACCTCCGTGAGACTAATTAGGTACAAGGACGGGTGTGTCCGGTCATCCGTCTTGTACACTTGCATAACACTACGGGCGCATTTATGATGCTCCTCTTCGGCGTAATTCATAATTAAGAATATTTCATAACTTCGCTTAATTCATGATTGTGAAATTTCAACTCTTGAGGATTGTTGTTACGTAATCGATTCGTTGGGGATTTTGTTTTCAGTGTCACGGCAAGGCAAAGGCACGGAAGAGCATGTTGGCGGCGACGAGTCCCGATGATACTAGTAGGGGGCCCCGGTCATTCCGTTTGTTCGATCATTTTGATCATTTCAGTTATTTCTGTCATTTGTATTTTCCGCTGCAAATTCCGTTTGTAATGTTTATTTATTCAGGGTGGTGTATTTTATCTTCATATAAAATACACTAGTATTCGGTATTGTCCTGGTGTGTCGTACTTAAACTCCTCATCGGAGTGTTTGGTAATATAATGTGGTTCGGTACTACAATTATATTATTTAATTCATCATTTTCATTTGCCTGGTGGGTCCCAGTCAGGGATTCACGGCACTGTAATATCCGCCTAGTTTGGGGTGTTACAACCCAGGTCGGGAATCTCGCTTCCCGGATTAACACGTTGTTGATCAGCTTCCCCACTTCCTGTTCTAGCCCCTTATGCCGTTCAGGCCCCATTTTCCTCCGCTTCTGTATAACCGGCTTTGAATTTGGGTCAATATTCAGCCGGTGGCACGCGAATTCCAGGTCAATCCCAGGCATGTCCGAATGGGTCCACGCAAAGACATCCAAATTCTGTCCCAGGTGGAAGATTAGCCCAGAGCGGATCGGCTCTTGGAGGTTGTGGCCGATCCTAAGATGTCGGACGGGGTTAGATATGTCCATGTCGACCTGGTCCAGCTCTTCTATCGGTTCAGCGTGGCAAATTTTTCCTTTCGGATTCTGGTATCGCGGGTCGACAGGATCCTCCTCGAGGATCAGCTCTTTCCTTGGCCTGCGGCCTCAGTCCGCATCCTGGTCAATTTCCATTTCGAGGGCTTGAGCGGCCCCGGAACCTTCGGCCTCTTGTTCGAGCAGGGCATCTTCTCCCAGCTGTCCAGGTCTTGTGGTTCCCATTTCTTCCGGTGTGCTTCCTGGGGTGCCCTCTGCGGCATTTATTTCGCGAGCCCGGATGCTGAGATTGCATTCCCGGGCGGCCCGTTGATCTCCCCTATGTACCCCGACGCCATCCGGGATGGGGAACTTCATGCACAAGTGATAAGTGGACTGAGTAGCCCTCAGCCTTGACATCACAGGTCGGCCTATGATGGCGTTGTAGTCGCTGTGCACGTAGATGATCTTAAACGTAGTGATCATCGTTCTTGTAATATCCGCAATTTTCGATTTTCGGTAAATTTTCTTTTTTCGGCAGGAGTCCGTTTTGACGACTCGCTCATGACCGTTTCGTCATTTCGAGAATGATTAATTCTGCACTTTTTGTCATCCGAGTTCGTTTCGGTATCGTTTTGTTGAGTTCCGAGCTTTTTAGCGACTTTTCCGCACTTGAGTTCGATTCTTGCGAATCTCGTCCGAAACTGTTGTTTCGAGTTTCTCGTAAGTTCATTTAATGTTATTATTCATGTTTCAAGCTTTGGTTTGGTGTTTCGATCGCGTATCATGATTTTCGGACGTTTTGGGCCATTTTCGTAATTTCCCAAAGTTTTGGGTAATTACTTAGTTGTTGAATTCGAGCCTTCGGGTGGTCGGAATTGTATGTTCTCTTAGCTCTTAGATTCGTCTTTGCGAGTACGTCAGAACCGTATCATCGATTCGTATTCGTGTTCGGGGTCGTTCGGCCGTCGGAGTTGGCCCCGACCGAGTCATGGCCGGCAATCGGGCCCAGCCGCACCGCCGAGTCACGGGCGGTAGTGCTCGGCGGCTCCGGCCGAGTCACGGTCGCGGATCGGCAGCTTCCGGCCGAGCAAAGCCGCACCGTAGGGCCGCGGCACATGCCGGGCAGCGGCACACTCTGTGGCATTTTTCGGCCAACCCGATCAGACGGGTGCCGCGGCACACGCCGGCCGAGCTGCACACCGCCGACCACCGGGAGCCATTTTTGGGCTCGTGCGCACACTCGGCCGGGCCGCGCACACCGTGCGGCTATTTATGGTCCTGCACACGGGGTTTTGGCCATTTTTCTCCTTCTTCTCATTTCCTTCCGCGGCTGAGGGTGATACCAACATGGAGCCATGTTGTTTGACAACAAATCCTTGAAGTTATTGAGTTCATATCATCAATCAATCATCCGTTATCATCCTTTGATCCAGCGAATCAAGGTAATCTTCCTTAGAACCCTAATTTCGTGAATTTGGGGGGTTTTGCGTTTTTGTCCGATTCGTTCCGTATTATTGGTTAATTCATGATGGATATGATTAATCTTAGTAGTATTCTTGTGTTTAACATCATTTAATCCATTGTTCTTCGTCGAATCGAAGTATACTTCTTGATTTCCTTCAAATTGACTTTTTGGGGGATTTGTCCTTGATCTTGTTTTTCATCCGTTTTTGATGGATCGATTATGGTTAAATGATGTTGTTAAACATATTCTATGGATTGTATATCCATATTTCAACTTGGAATTCCGTTTTGGGTTTTGACGAACGAATCGTGTTCTCGCCGTTGGGGAAACGCTTGAACGTTCGTCATTTGTTCTTTGAATTCAACGGCTTTGAGTCGTGTTATGGAATTCATTTCATTGTTGTTCTTGTCCTTCGTAGTTTATGCCCGCGAGTTGGCGATCGGTGGAGTCGGTAGGTTCGTAGTCGGTTCGTGTCAACCTACTTCGGTCGATTCTCCGTGTTGCGATTATTCGAGGCAAGTATCTTGCCCATACATTTCATATTTCATCGGCATAATTATTGATAAATGATTTTATGCGAAATCCAATGTTTAATGAACGTTAAAAAGGATCGGTATGTCCTCGATAAATATTGTCTTTCAACGATAATTCGAATACTTCGTGAATGGATATGTTCTCGGAATATGTGCGTTAGTTTCGTACGTTGAGAGACATTATAATCGCATTGAGTGAATATAATAGACCATAATTGTTTTCCGAGGATTGTGTATTGAATTGTATGTTTGTTCGGTGGGTATTCGACATGATGTGATGTTAGTCGTTACTCCTTTGAAAGGAGGTTGTGATGCTTAATGTTGCTTGTCTTGATAATCGACTATTGTTGTGTGCTTGTTGTATGTGATGTGCCTCCGGGTAGGATTGTTGAATCTCCGGGATCCATACTTGCTAGTATGGGTCGGGCCAAACCGTAGGGTTATTCAATACGGGTATGTCTTGTGGGGACTCCGAGGTTCGGGGCTTGCTAGCTCGATGCCGGGATAACTTGTGGGGTTATCATCGGGTATGTCTTGCGGGGACTCCGAGGTTCGTGGCTTGTTAGCGCGATGCCGGGATAACTTATGGTTGTGGTTTGGTTGTGATATTCGTGTCGTGGAGACATGTGATTTGATATGTTTTTCCTATTGGGTTATTTACTCGGGTTTGTTCTTCGGGAGCATCTGAGGTTCGTGGCTTGTTAGCACGGGACACGAATAATCTTTAGGAACATGTGATTTGTGATTTGGGTCACGGACCCCGTGTTTTGTGAAATGGGTTGTGGACCCTGCGTATTGTTACCGGAACTTGAATTTTGGGAAAATGACTTTTGGGCTGTCCCTAAATGTTTTCGAAAGGTTTTAGAATTCTTATATCCCAAATGTTTTCTAAACTCCCGAGATCGTCAAATGTTTTGTAATGTGGACATTGGGTTATTTCCTACCTTTCACGTTTTGAATGGTTTGATCAAGTGAATTTTCTCGGGAAGTATATTCGCGATTATTCTGTTTTTGTGGAGTATGATATGTATGGCTTGTTTTCGTATTTATACTTGCACTAGCAAAACAGTGGAGTTTTGCTAACCCCCGAGTATTCGGGGGGTGGATGTCTATTTTTGCATTCAGGTTTTGAGCATAGCACAGGTCGGCACGAAGGATGATGAAAGAAGAAAGATACTAATCAAACGAGGATCCGTTGATTTCGTATTGGTATATTTGTATTTTCTTTTCGCCGCAAGATCTTTTCCCGTTGTACGGGAGTTTACTGTATTTTGACCCCTGCGTGGGTATATGTTGTAATTGAGCTGTTTATTTTTATTGAAAGACCAAATCGGTCTACTGAGTCATTTAGCCTTGAAGGCATTGTCGAGATGTTAAATATTGTTACCAGCCTGGTAGATCTTCGAGGAGAGGGTCTACGGTGTGTAATATCCCTGAGTGGATTGGGGGTGTTACAGTTCTCTTGATCGACCCTTGACCAAACTCCAGGACGAGGTCGATTTCCCCTAATGGTGAGGTGCGTGAGTTGACAAACCCCCTAATGTCCTCGTTGCAGGGTCTGACATAGGATTGGTCTACCTTCATCCTGCGAAGGGTATGAAGGTAGATGATACTGGCATATGCCCCTGAGTCTACCAACACTCTGTGTACCGGGATCCCCATTATGGGTAGAGTGATGACAAGGGCGTCGGAATGGGGATGATCTAAACCATCTGCATCCGACTCCTCGAAAGTGACTGCCCGCTGGGGGTTTTGGGGGGTTTCTTCGGCCACTGATAGAAATCCCTCGGTTCGGCGTTCTGTCCGCTGATAAGAGGTGGTGGCCTCTCGAATGGAGGCCTTCTTCTACCGCTTTGATCGAGGATCGTCGACCTCGGCTGTTCCCATGATAGTGAGAATTTCCCGGGGAGATTTAGGGCTGGAGGCACCCGATTGCTTTTGGCTCTTGCCGGGTCGGCCCGATCCTGGCGATCCCGGGGTGGGTTTCGGGTAAATCGCCTCAAGCCGGTATCATCACATACCGCGATCAGGGCGGCGACGAGGTCCCGGTACTGCTCGTTGTTATGGCCCGCCGATTCGTGGTATTTACAAAAGTGGGTCTGGTCCATATCCTTTTGATCTTTGTAGATCGGCCGAGGAACCGGGAGCAAATTCTTATCTTTTATCTGATCAAATATGGCTGCGGCCCTGACAGAATATATTTCGGCAAAGCTGGCCATGAGCTCGGGCCTACGCTCCCGATAGTTCTGGGTTGATGGGACTGTCGAGAAGGAGGCAGGGGCCTTATTCTCTCGGCGAGGTTCTTGGCGGGTCTCTCTATAGTCATGTCTGTCTTCTTTCTTTTTGTATGACCCTTTCTGGTCAGAGGGCATGACTAGAACCGGTGCCGGCATAGCTTCCTCGGCAGCAATATGGGAGCTGGCGCGCTCCAAGAATTCTTGATAGGTGTTGGGAACATTCTGGCACACCGTCCATCGGAAAAACAATTTTTAAGGATGCCGGCCTGAGGCGATAATGGCCAGCGCATCGTCTGACATGGGTTCCGTCTCCAATATCCGTTTATTAAAACGAGATATATAATCCATAAGGGACTCGTTTGGCCCCTGTACGACGGAGGTGATGGAGGATCGCGGGGCGACTCGCACTAGAGACCCCATGAAATGGGATCGGAACGTCGCCGTGACCTGAGCCCATGTATGGATGGAATGGTGTGGCAGCGTCCGATACCATCTCTGGGCCCTTTCCCCCAAAATCAAGGAGAACATCCGGCATCGAAATGCGTCTTGAGACCCATGCACGTCCATCCAGGAGTTATAATGTCCGAGATGAGCATTGGGGTCGGTCTCCGCGTTGTATGGCGGAATCAGGGATCTTAAACTTCTCCGGGAGGGGTTCCGCCAAAATACTGGGGGGCAAGGGGCTCTCCTGGCTGTTGAGCCATTCCGAACTTTGGGATGGCTGGAGTTGTTTGTTTTCAAGCTCCGTAAGGCGTTTTTTGAGAAACTCGATTTCACTCGAGTTGTCGCCCGGAGTTTGAGGTAATGGTTGCATCGGGATTGGGGATTGGCGGGGAGTCTTTTCTTCTTTACGGCTCTGACTTTGAGTAGTGGGAGTTGGCGCCGCTTTTTCAACTTTCTTCTGTAACACCCCCAAATCCTATTGGGTTATTACAGTGTCGTGGACCCCACGCCAGGAGATCCACCAGGCGAACATGACTAAAATACAATAAATTAAATAACAAGGGAAAATCATAGTCCCTACCATGATATCCGACATAATATTCCGATAAGGAATTTCAACGACAAAAGTGGCCTACATGGCCAAAATGAAATACAACAGCATCCACGAACATCTGTTCGGGTAATACAACACGACAACAACTGACAAGACTGGAGTACACTCCAACTGACTGACCAACAATGAACAACTCGGACTAGTATCGCTCGTATGCCTCGTCGCCATCGTCATGCCCCTGTGCCTCAACTCTCTCCTCACAAGCACCTAAAACATGAAAACATGTTCCGCTTCACGGGTCGATCATCCAGATAATGAACATCAAATACATGTATAACATGATATGCATCCAAAGGCGTAATGAAACGGTATAATGATGATAATAATACGAGATGCTCACAAACCAAGGTAAGAACCGAGCATTCGTGAAATACTATGCCCACGGCATACTATTAATACATATTCGATGGTTAGAACATAAGTGCCCAACGGCGAATCATAATCACGTAATACCACAATGAATTACACGACATGAACCAAACCGAGGATTAAATATGAATCACAATGCCGGAGGCTCCAATGAAATTAACAAGACAATCACAAGGCCTAAAACCACTCAAATTAAAATCACAAATATCACAATCACATGAAGCCAAAACAGTCAAGTATTGATTAGGGCAAGCCACGCACGGCCGTATCACAATTAGGGCCGAAGCCACGGCATGAAAGCCGTATCACAATTAGGGCCGAAGCCACGGCATGAAAGCCGTATCACAATTAGGGCCGAAGCCACGGCATGAAAGCCGTATCACAATTAGGGCCGAAGCCACGGCATGAAAGCCGTATCAGAATTAGGGCCGAAGCCACGGCATGAAAGCCGTATCACAATTAGGACCGAAGCCACGGCATGAAAGCTGTATCACAATTAGGGTCGAAGCCACGGCATGAAAGTCGTATCACAATTAGGGATGGTATGCTGTCTTGAGTCGGCCAGCACCATCCTCGACAGTCCCAACTCAACACCTCGATTGCCTTAGAACGGCTAACCGATGACAATGATGCAGCGGATGATTCCATGAATGCTTGAGCGCTTCGATTTCCTTATAATGTCTAATCGATATGAACGATATGATGAATGATTGAATACCTCGATTGCCTTAGAACGGTCAATTGATACAATAATATAGTGAATGATTGAACATTTCGATTTGCCTGCGAACGGCAATTCGATAACAATGATATGAAGGATGCCTCGGTACCTTTAATCGGTTACCGATTTACGAAGGTGAGAAATGAATAAGCCAATGCCTTTAATCGGCGTGTACAGTTTTAATGACAATCCAAAAAGGAATAACAATAAATATTTGGCAAAATTGCCGAAAGGTATCGTATCGAACGATCTCTTAATATCAATGAATTCATGAAGAGACTAAGTCTCGGAATGATACAACACATTTATACACATACATGATAACATTAATCTCATTGACCAGTACAAGTATAAAACTTGCCTCAAACCGAAGGCGAGGAAGTCCTTCCACGAACAACGTCCTTAATAGGGAATACCGGCCACTCGAACAACCTTGAATTACACAAGCACCAACAATTCGCTTAATATACGAATCAAACACGAATATAACGAACTCGAAACGTCGATACGATTAAACTAAGTTCATTGGGGCATTATATCGAATACGTTGTGGCCAAACTCCGATTGTTTACAATCAAATCTCAATATATCAATATCAAATCCTCCAAGAAGTGTTTCAAACCAACAAACAACTTCCAAATGATCAATAATCCAAAATGAATATCCGAAAACGTGATTTCAACAACAATTAATTGAAAACCCCCAATTTCAACTCGATATTCAAAGTGTTCTTGAATAATCCCTCAATAATCCAATGAATCCTTATACAAACTCATAATCATATACATATCCCTTCATATATCATGATTATAACGTCCAAAACATCGTAACTCAACACAAAATCGAAGTCCAAGGTGTCGAAGAAATTACCTCTTGAATATCCAAATACTTTAATCCGAAGAACACGCGTTAGATTGATTATCCGGGTTTCACGATCGAAAGGAGATGAAGAAAATCAAACACCCAAATGATAATTGATGAAGAAAACTCTCCCTCAAGCTTATCTCTCTCGTAAGAAGGTGGAAAAGATGAAAAAAATGAGCTGAAATGCTCAAAAAAACAATTTATAGGGGTTGACTACCCTGCCGGACACGGCCCGTGCCGATCGGCACGGTCGTGTCGCATACCGGCCGACACCGGCCGACAGGACTCGACCGTGTCCCGCTTGACACGGTCGCGGCGCTGAGGGCCTTCCGATAGTGACCCGTCCGACAAAGAATCTCGGCATGACTCGACCGTGTCCTCGGGACACGGCCGGCGATGCCGGCGCCGGCTCGCTTATCCGGAAGAGTCCGACTCGGCCGTGCCAGACGACACGGTCGGGTCCTGAGGCAGAGACTTCGGCATTTTCCGGACGAGTACGGCACGGGCCGTGTCGGACGACACGGCCGAGTTCGTTCGGCAGTGATCGGCCAATACTGGAAAATGAGCGGTTGAGCTAAAACGACCATAACTCTCACGTCCGGACTCCGATTGACTCACCGTTTGAACCATTGGAAAGCTAACTCGATGCTCTATAATATTGCAAAGATTTAGAATTTTTGGAGTTACCAAAAATTAATGGTGATCTAACAAAGTCGAACTCATATGGGAAAGTTGAAACAATGAACAATAACGATACACAACTCGAAGTTTTTCCGAACGGTGAACACGGTGAATGAACATGATTGATGAATGATTATAAATGAGTGAAAATCCACTGAGTGACAATCACCGAATGAAATTACTGAATGATAATGACTGAACTACAACCGGGTATTACATACACCCCCCTTAAAAGAGTTTCGTCCCCGAAACTAAGGGTCAAACAACTCGGGATAATTCTCCCGCATACTATCCTCGGTTTCCCAAGTAGCCTTTTCGACTCCGTGTCTAGACCACTGAATCTTGACCAAAGGGATCATCTTTTTCCTCAAGTGTTTGATTCGCCGCTCCAACGCTCGTACAGGACGCTCCTCGTACGAATGATCATCCGCGATCTCGATTTCGTCGAACTGAAGTATGTGACTCGGGTCGGCAACATACTTCCGAAACTGAGAGACGTGAAACACATTATGAATTCGGCTCAATGCCGGAGGCAAAGCCAATCGATAGGCTAACTCGCCTACTCGATCCAAAATTTCAAACGGTCCAATGAATCTCGGACTCAACTTCCCCCGTCTTCCGAAACAGAAAATACCTCGACTTGGTACCTCAACGATTAGAGGTATATCCGACAATGAACTCGCCGCTAACTATGATCTCAGAAGGTCACGAGAATGAAAGTGACTAAAACGAATGATGAATGATAATTGACTATAAATCCGACCAGGATTAAGAATGGCTCACCAAGGTGAATTAATAACGTCATGAGTGATAGTTCAAGTGAAATTATTGGAACCGTTGTTCCTCGTGAATTAAATGATTAATTTCATGATGACAAGTCTCAACATGATTGATATATGATGAATGACTTAAGTGAATGAATGAACGACAATGAAATGAATGATTATCCTATTACCGAACAAGAATTAACTTGCTCAAAACCGGTGATGGATGTCATATTGTATCACAGTTAAAGTAAACAACAGTCGGACTCGTAAATGCCCGAGATGAAGATGCTCTTCCAAAGACGAAGACGACTAGAAAACGATCCCTTGGACGTCGGAGTCCGATGTTCCTCGATGCCTCTTTCCATACCGAGGCAGGAAAGTCACGTGATAATTACAGATCTCGTATGAAGATCGCATTATGATTATGAGACGGAATGATAACAATGAGCATACACGCTCTAACACAATGAATGCATTAATAATGCGGTAAAATGATCGTCCACATGACACCGGAATATGATGAGATCGCATGAAAGATCAAATGAGGTAACATGATTACCTGATGAAATTCCTGAAATGATTACCTTGAACAAGTTGAAAATTCAATCCACAAGATCAACAACTGAACAATGAGATGGATTGGATGATTAATGAATTGACTGAGCAATGAGTGAGTGATGAATGAACTAACTAAGCAATGAGATTGAATAAGTGATTAATGATTAACTGAGCAATGAGATAGACTGAGTGAAGAATGAATTAATTGAGTAATGAGATTGACTGAGTGATGAATGAATTAATTGAGCAATGAGATTGACTGGGTGATGAATGAATTAACTGAATAATGAGATTGAGTGAGTACTGAATGAATTACTTGAGTAATGAGATTGACTGAGTGATGAATGAATTAATCGAGCGATGAGATAAACTGAGTGATTAATGAATTAATCTGAACAATGAGATTGACTAAGTGATGAAGGAATTAACTGAGTGATGAATGAATTAACTGAGCAATGAGATTGACTGAGTGATGAATGAATTGACTGAACAATGAGATTGACTGAGTGATTAATGAATTAATCTGAACAATGAGATTGACTAAGTGATGAAGGAATTAACTGAGTGATGAATGAATTAACTGAGCAATGATATTGACTGGGTGACGAATGAATTAACCGAGTGATGAATGAATTAACTGAGTGATGAATGAATTAATTGAGTGATGAATGAATTAACTGAGTGATGAATGATATTGACTGAGTGATGAATGAATTAACCGAGTGATGAATGAATTATCTGAGTAATGATATTGACTGAGTGATGAATGAATTAATTGAACGATGAGATTAACAGAGTGATGAATGAATTAACATGATCGACAAGATCAAAATGGTGATTGAGGATTATTAACTGGTGAATGAGTTGATCCTTAGCACTTACACAGGTCACACGTGCTCCAAAACAATTAGTCATGAATCAATCATAACAATAATATCACATATATGTTTCAACAAAGCATGAATAATTAATGACATGATGAATGTATGAACATAAAGAGAATCGAGTCCTTACACAGGTCATACGAAGCTTCGAGGTCTCGCGATACTAGTCTTCACTGACGACGACTCGATGAATGAATGACTCGTGCAGTCGCACTAATATTACGACTCACAAAACCTGACTGACTAGATTGTCATAACCTGACAATCCCACTACTACCGCGTCGGTAGGACCACATAACTCACATCTCGTGGTATTACACAACCCAAAGCTCGATACCATTTACGTAACACCCCAAATCCTATCAGGTTATTACAAGGTCGTGGACCCCACGCCAGGAGATCCACCAGGCGAACATGACTAAAATACAATAAATTAAATAACAAGGGAAAATCATAGTCCCTACCATGATATCCGACACAATATTCCGATAAGGAATTTCAACGACAAAAGTGGCCTACATGGCCAAAATGAAATACTGAAAGATCCACGAACATCATTCGGGTAATACAACACGACAACAATCGACAAGACTGAGTACACTCCAACCGATCGACCAACAATGAACAACTCGGACTAGTATCGCTCGTATGCCTCGTCGCCATCGTCATGCCCCTGTGCCTCAACTCTCTCCTCGCAAGCACCTAAAACATGAAAACATGTTCCGCCCCCACGGGGTCAGTCATCCAGATAATGAACATCAAATACATGTATAACATGATATGCATCCAAAGGGAGAATGAAACGGTATAATGATGATAATAATACGAGATGCTCACAAACCAAGGTAAGAACCGAGCATTCGTGAAATACTATGCCCACGGCATACTATTAATACCTATTCGACAGGTTAGAACATAAGTGCCCAACGGCGAATCATAATCACAGAATACCACAATGAATTACACGACATGAACCAAACCAGAACAGGATTAAATATGAATCACAATGCCCGGAGGCTCCAATGAAATTAACAAGACAATCACAAGGCCTAAAAACCACTCACCGAAATCACAAATATCACAATCACATGAAGCCAAAACAGCCCGAAGCTGTTATTGATTAGGGCCGAAGCCACGGCACGAAGCCGTATCACAATTAGGGCCGAAGCCACGGCATGAAAGCCGTATCACAATTAGGGCCGAAGCCACGGCATGAAAGCCGTATCACAATTAGGGCCGAAGCCACGGCATGAAAGCCGTATCACAATTAGGGCCGAAGCCACGGCATGAAAGCCGTATCACAATTAGGGCCGAAGCCACGGCATGAAAGTCGTATCACAATTAGGGCCGAAGCCACGGCATGAATGTCGTATCACAATTAGGGCTGAAGCCACGGCATGAAAGCTGTATCACAATTAGGGCCGAAGCCACGGCATGAAAGTCGTATCACAATTAGGGATGGTATGCTGTCTTGAGTCGGCAGCACCATCCTCGACAGTCCCAACTCAACACCTCGATTGCCTTAGAACGGCTAACCGATGACAATGATGCAGCGGATGATTCCATGAATGCTTGAGCGCTTCGATTTCCTTATAATGGCTAATCGATATGAACGATATGATGAATGATTGAATACCTCGATTGCCTTAGAACGGTCAATCGATACAATAATATAGTGAATGATTGAACATTTCGATTTGCCTGCGAACGGCAATTCGATAACAATGATATGAAGGATGCCTCGGTACCTTTAATCGGTTCTACGGCGAAGGTGAGAAATGAATAAGCCAATGCCTTTAATCGGCGTGTACGGTTTAATGACAATCCAAAAGGAATAACAATAAATATTTGGCAAAATTGCCGAAAGGTATCGTATCGAACGATCTCTTAATATCAATGAATTCATGAAGAGACTAAGTCTCGGAATGATACAACACATTTATACACATACATGATAACATTAATCTCATTGACTAGTACAAGTATAAAACTTGCCTCAAACCGAAGGCGAGGAAGTCCTTCCACGAACAACGTCCTTAATAGGGAATACCGGCCACTCGAACAACCTTGAATTACACAAGCACCAACAATTCGCTTAATATACGAATCAAACACGAATATAACGAACTCGAAACGTCGATACGATTAAACTAAGTTCATTGGGGCATTATATCGAATACGTTCTGGCCAAACTCCGATTGTTTACAATCAAATCTCAATATATCAATATCAAATCCTCCAAGAAGTGTTTCAAACCAACAAACATCTTCCAAATGATCAATAATCCAAAATGAATATCCGAAAACGTGATTTCAACAACAATTAATCGAAAACCCCCAATTTCAACTCGATATTCAAAGTGTTCTTGAATAATCCCTCAATAATCCAATGAATCCTTATACAAACTCATAATCATATACATATCCCTTCATATATCATGATTATAACGTCCAAAACATCGTAACTCAACACAAAATCGAAGTCCAATGTGTCGAAGAAATTACCTCTTGAATATCCAAATACTTTAATCCGAAGAACACGCGTTAGATTGATTATCCGGGCTTCACGATCGAAAGGAGATGAAGAAAATCAAACACCCAAATGATAATTGATGAAGAAAACTCTCCCTCAGCTTATCTCTCTCGTAAGAAGGTGGAAAAGATGAAAAAAATGAGCTGAAATGCTCAAAAAACCAATTTATAGGGGTTGACTACCCTGCCGGACACGGCCCGTGCCGATCGGCACGGTCGTGTCGCACAGCTGGCCGACAGCTGGCCGACAGGGACTCGACCGTGTCCCGCTTGACACGGTCGCGGCGCGGAGGGCCTTCCGATAGTGACCCGTCAAGCGGCTTCGGCATGACTCGACCGTGTCCCGGGACACGGTCGGCGCTGCCGGCGATCGGTTCAGCTTATCCGGAAGAGTCCTACTCGGCCGTGCCAGACGACATGGTCGGGTCCTGAGGCAGAGACTTCGGAATTTTCCGGACGAGTACGGCACGGGCCGTGTCGGACGACACGGCCGAGTTCGTTCGGCAGTGATCGGCCAATACTGGAAAATGAGCGGTTGAGCTAAAACGACCATAACTCTCTCGTCCGGACTCCGATTGACTCACCGTTTGAACCATTGGAAAGCTAACTCGATGCTCTATAATATTGCAAAGATTTAGAATTTTTGGAGTTACCAAAAATTAATGGTGATCTAACAAAGTCGAACTCATATGAGGAAAGTTGAAACAATGAACAATAACGATACACAACTCGAAGTTTTTCCGAACGGTGAACACGGTGAATGAACATGATTGATGAATGATTATAAATGAGTGAAAATCCACCGAGTGACAATCACCGAATGAAATTCTTGAATGATAATGATCGAACTACAACCGGTATTACATACACCCCTTAAAAGAGTTTCGTCCCCGAAACTAAGGGTCAAACAACTCGGGATAATTCTCCCGCATACTATCCTCGGTTTCCCAAGTAGCCTCTTCGACTCCGTGTCTAGACCACTGAATCTTGACCAAAGGGATCATCTTTTTCCTCAACTGTTTGATTCGCCGCTCCAACGCTCGTACAGGACGCTCCTCGTACGAATGATCATCCGCGATCTCGATTTCGTCGAACTGAAGTATGTGACTCGGGTCGGCAACATACTTCCGCAACTGAGAGACGTGAAACACATTATGAATTCGGCTCAATGCCGGAGGCAAAGCCAATCGATAGGCTAACTCGCCTACTCGATCCAAAATTTCAAACGGTCCAATGAATCTCGGACTCAACTTCCCCCGTCTTCCGAAACGGAAAATACCTCGACTTGGTACCTCAACGATTAGAGGTATATCCGACAATGAACTCGCCGCTAATTATGATCTCAGAAGGTCACGAGAATGAAAGTGACTAAAACGAATGATGAATGATAATTGACTATAAATCCGACCAGGATTAAGAATGGCTCACCAAGGTGAATTAATAACGTCATGAGTGATAGTTCAAGTGAAATTATTGGAACCGTTGTTCTTCGTGAATTAAATGATTAATTTCATGATGACAAGTCTCACCATGATTGATATTATATGCCAAAAAATAGAAAAGCTATTTCTACTTCTAAATAATAGTAAAACTGTTATTTGCGCTTTGCTTTGAAAAATTTTGAACTACCGCAAGTAACAAATCTTCCGGAAAGAAAACAAAACGGTGCTCTCTCTCTCTCTTAGGGATGTCAATGGGTCGGGTAAGGTACGGGTATGCCTCCTCCATATCCTATCCTATTTGATTCGGATCGGGTTCGGGTATTGCCCATCGGGTAATCGGATACCCATTGGGTATTCGGGTATCCATATACCCTATATTTAAGAATATTAATATTTTTAATATATATCATATATACATATAATGTAATTAATAAAATTAATTTAGTATAATAAATATTAAAAATATAATATTTTATATAATAATATATATTATAATATAATATAATATTTATGTATAATACATAATAATAATAATATATTTATATAATTCAAATGAGTACGCGGGTCGGGTAATCGGGTCGGGTATTCGGGTAATATATTATACCCATACCCGACCATAAAATTTGGGGTTCGGCCGATACCCGACCCGATTTCGGGTTTATCCGACGAGTAGGATCGAGTACGGATAAAATTGACATCCCTACTCTCTCTCTCTCTCTCTCTCTCTCTCTCTCTCTCTCTCTCTCTCTCTCTCTCTCTCTCTCTCTCTCTCTCTCTCTCTCTCTCTCTCTCTCTCTCTCTCTCTCTCTCTATATATATATATATATATATATATATATATATATATATATATATATCAATCAATCCGCGTGACATTGTAAATTTTTGGTTGTTTTGGGAAAAAATTAGTAATGTCCTTCTAAATTTAATATCATTTTTTATACTAAGTTTAAAAACAACTCTTTTGATACTTAAATTATCAGATTTGACATTTACTCGAAAACATTCACTTATTCGAGTAATACATTCGAGTCACCTACTCTATCAACACAAATTACATTCGAGTCACCTACTCGAGTCATCGAAATAGCATTCGAGTCACCTATTCGAGTGACTCGAAACCTATTCGAGTGACTCCAATATGTGACTCAAATGTATACAGTAAAACCTCTATAAATTAATAATATTGGGACCGGGATATTTTATTAATTTAGCGAGATATTATTATATCGATAAATTAATAAATTATTAATTTAAAGAGTTGGCTTATATTCGTGAGCAACTCTCAAATTATCGCGGATACCGTTCAAAATTCGGTTGATGATGAAGTTGATGATGATTCAGTACCTTGGAACCGGTCACTCGGAAAGAAGCATTGCAAGCGGCAACAACTCTTCACAACTTTTTGTTTGCAATACGAGAATACAGTGCCTCAACTCTTAGGTGCAATTGGAAGATTTAAAGATGAACTCAATATTGATTTGAAGTTCACAAAAAAACAAGTGAATATAGATTCATTTTTTACTAGACAATTCTAGAATTTTGGAATATTTTAATAATTATTAATTTATAGTTTCGCTGGGACCAATATATTTACATTGGGATTTCAAAAAAATTATTATTTTATTATTTTATCGATTGGGGTTCAATTTTGTACTGATCCCAAGTTGGAGCCGGACAAATTATTAATTTTATCGAGGTTATTAATTTATCGAGTATTAAATTATAGAGGTTCTACTGTATTAGGTGACTTGTATGTAATTAAGTGACTCGAATGAGTGACTCAAATGCAATTTAAATGACTCGAGTAGGTGATTCGAATGTGTTTTATGTTAATAGAGTAGGTGACTCGAAGGTGTTGCTCGAATAAGTGACTCGAATGTCTTCGAGTAAAGACCAAATCTAATAATTTAAATATAAAGAGAGTTGATATTAAACTTGAGAGAGGGAAAATTCTAGAAGTTGAATAATACAACCTCGCTTTGTCCGAGAATAAGAAAGAAACAAAAAAAGAATAAGAAAGAAACAAACGTTTCGATTTCTCATGCAAGAAACGGGGACTTTTTTTTCCCCATATTCCTTTCAATAAAATATGAGTATATCGTTTTCTTGCCAGATAGGCATTTAAAAAAAAAAGATATACAAATTAATTCCTGAATTGCAGGAGGGAAATTGGTGGATGAGCATCTATCCTTGTGCACCCCGCGTAGTGAAAAAATTGAAGAATACATTTTAAAATTCATGTACCCTACAAATATATTGCTTCAAAAATCACCAAATTTATATTTTTCTATGAAAAATGATACAATCACAATCGTTGTAACGATTGTGTTTGTTTTGAATCATTGATGATGTGGGTGGTGGGGTAGATGATGGAATAAATAATGAATTTAGTGATAAATGTATGATGAGATGATGTGTTGTAAAGTTTGGTTGTGTAAATTGATTGTACATGTAGCATTGTTGTTTTTCTATATGGTGAGAAATGAAGAAAACACTGTAACTAACAATCTTCCTTCTGTTTTGACAAAGTAGAAATAGCTTGTTTTGTCCTTTGGCATATAGTAATATTCTTTTCTGCCCCAAGTTTAGTAACAACTCTTTTGCGTGTGGTGTATTTTTGACAGGGAGCTGTGCGCAGAGCCAACCTCTCTGTTGTTAGAGTAGCGTTCATCGGGAGTGAAGTAGCCAAATTCCGCTTAAGTAAGTCTCATGTGGATCAAGTCATGGGCTCAGGTATGGTCTCGAGCTTTTTCGAATCATATATTTTCCTTTGTATTTATCACACAAGATTCTGCTGTGCACTAAGCCGGGGGTCTTCACGGAAACAGCCTCCCTACCGTAATAAGTAGGGGCATGATCTGCGTACATCTTACCCTCCCCAGACCCTGCTCTGAGTGGGATATACTGGGTATGTTTGGTTTGGTTTGGTTTGGTTTCTTTTGATACCCAAATTGTCGAAATTGACCTTTACTCGAATAAAATTCGAGTCATATATTATAATTTCGAGTAATATAATTTCGAGTCAACTTCAAAAAAAACAATATTGAGGAAGGTTGAAAATATGGGTTACCAGATTCCAAAAATTCGGGTTACACGAGTCCAATTCGTGTAACCCGAATACAATTCGTGTCACACGAATTTTATTTATACATCTCCCGAATGAATTCGGGAGACCTCTTTTTTTTTTTTACATCTCCCGAATGAATTCGGGAGACCCTTTCTCTTTTTTTTTTTAATTTTTTATACATCTCCCGAATGAATTCGGGAGACCTCCTCTCTCTGTTTTTTTTTTTTACATCTCCCGAATGAATTCGGGAGACCTTTTTTTTTAATTTTTTATACATCTACCGAATGAATTCGGGAGACCCTTTTTCTTTTTTTTTTTTTTACATCTCCCGAATGAATTCGGGAGACTTTTTTTTTATTTACATGTCCCGAATTGTATTCGGGTGACACGAATTGGACTCGTGTAATCCGAATTTTGACCAGAACCCATATTTTCAACCTTCCTCGATATTGTTTTTTTTTTAAGTTGACTCGAAATTATGTTACTCGAAATTACAATATATGACTCGAATTTTATTCGAGTAAAGGTCAATTTCGACAATTTAAGTATCAAAAGAGTTGTTACTAAACTTGGGACAAAAAAAAATATTACTATAAGCAAAAGGGCAAAATAAATTTTTTACAAAATATGCTGTCACATTGACAAATCCTACTCACCAGGTGCGGTTATAAGGGGATATGGTCCCTCACAATTTTAGATTCCATATATATACATACATTAAATTTATTAAGAAAAAAAAAGAGGGTAATACTATTGATAATATTGGTATCAATAATAAGAAAAGTTATTAATAGTACCACGAATTATATATGATACTAATTAAAATGTGATATTATTGTTAATAACAGTAATTAGTAATAATATTAGATAATAGTATATACAATAATAATAATTAATATTATTTATATTTTTAACAATAATAATAATTGTTGATAGCTCATCCGTCTTGGCATCCACGTAAGCGCTCCCCGCCAGCTCAACCGACCGAGTACGTATCAAATTTACTCCTAGGTCCGTTAAAGACCAGACCGGACAGAAACGTCAGGGCCGACCCGATGACCAGACCGAAAAGGGTCGACCAGATACAGGATAAATATACTCCAAATCACCATAATGACACGACCGATCAGAGCAACGGGAAACCCGAGGGCCGACCCCAGAGTCGGCCACAGCGGATAAGTATCGCCAAAAGCATGAGGAACAGGCAGACAGGACATGCGGAACAGGCGCACAGGACAGTTAATGCATTCTGTCCTCCCCCTTCCCAAAGGAGTCCCCAAAAGCCGCCACGTGTCTAAGGCACACTCTCCCTCTAACAAGTGTTTGGACGTATTTCCAGACATCCTCCAGCTGTCGCCCGCGGACTGGCCAAGACTTTCTATATATAGAAGGAATGTACAAAAAGAAGGACTTCGGGAATTTGTCAGAAAATAAATATATATATATATATATATAGAGAGAGAGAGAGAGAGAGAGAGATAATGAAAATTACGAATTACCTGAATCATACATAGTATTTAGGTCGGTAGATCGATGACCGGCAGCCCAGAGATTCTCCTCGGTGGCAAGAAGGCACGATGAATTACCAGCTCCTCCGGCACTACAAGACCGAGCTCGACTCGACACTATGAATGACTGAATCCTCCAGCACTATAAGACCGAGCTCGACTCGGCACTATGAATGACCGGATCCTCCGGCAATATAAGACCGAG